>JAVYIG010002141.1:0-268462 GCA_035222895.1 Strongylocentrotus droebachiensis
TTATAATCAGCCTTTCCTTGGTGAGTTTGTGGTTTGTGGCTTGGTCACATAAGTATCTCATGAACTTTTTATAGTTTTTTTTTCATAATTGTATTTCTTTATTATGTCGGTCTCGTAAGTCGTTGGTCTTGTGTGATGTCGGTCTCCTGGATCGACCACAGGGTGAACTGGGTGACGATAAGAATGATGATAAAAGTCCGATATCGGTAATCGTGGACTTTTAGAAGATGCACACCTAGTTGTTTATTTTTTATTTTGAAGCATCGCTCCTTTTAAAATATTTAAATGCATAATTTGGGCTATAACTGTAAAGCATTAAACTGATATCTACCATATTTAGGGGTGCGTTTCATAATTTGAAAAGTAATATGGATGTTACTTAACGAGTTAGAACACTTAGAAGGATGAATTTATAATTCCATATGTACTAATAAATGCCATACGTTATTGTGGGATACATACCAGCCAATGCACTAGTGCTCCCCATAGCCCAGCATGAGCCACAATAAGTGGGGATATGTTGGTTCCTTGTGGTACTCACAAAGCTTCGACCCCCGACGTTACGCCAGTCCCACGAGGACGGTACCTCTACACCATCTCTCATGTGAGGTCGACTATACGTACTGTAACCAAGACAAAGAAGATGAGGGTGAACTATACATTTAGATGATGAAGATGGAGACAAGTAGAGAAGAAGAAAAAATGGTGATGATGATGATGATGATGATGATGATAATGAAGAAGAAGAAGAAGAATGATGATGATGATGATGATGATATTCATATATTGAAAGGGGGAGAATTGGAGGAGGTGGGGAAATGGAGTCAAAAATTGGGTATAGATGAGTATACTGTGAAAGTAATTCAATTCATTAACTTGACTTCTTGTCTACGATGATGATGATGATAAATTGGTGGAGATGGTTATGAAGATAATGATGATGATGATGATGATGATGACAATGATGAATCGGTGGTGATGATAATGATGATGAGAGACATATAATATATGCCAAATATATTTCAGAGGAGAAATAATAAAATAAATTATATACAAATATTCACAAAATGAAGGGAAAAAAGTGGGTGAGGGGAGAGGTAGAGAGAAGGGAAGAGGGGTGGGAAGACACTTGGAAAAAAAGACAGGGTAAGAGACGAACAGGGAGAGATACATAGTAAAGAAGATGTATTACATGCATGTAGATAGACTTCAAGACAAGAATAAGTGTGTACAAGATGGGGGAGAAAGGGAGGAAGTGAGAGAGAGAGACTTAGGGAGAGACAGAGATAGACAGAGTGAAAGAGACAGACAGACAGAAATAAAAATGAGAAAGTAAGAGAGAGAGAGGGGGAGACCGGTAGAAAGCCGGATGCAGACGTCATTATATACATTACGATGTGCAACTGCTATATAATGAGTCATGTACTACCAGGCGCGGATCCAGGATTTCTTAGGGGGGGGGGGCCCACTTTTTTTTTTGGTCCAAAAAAAAATCGTAACGACTCAGCCAGCCGCTAAATAAGTGGGGGGGGGGGGGGGGGGGGGAAGAGGACACTATTTTTTTTTTGGTCTCGAAATTTGACATTTTGTTCCGTTGGGGGGGAGGGTGAGGTCACCTTTTTTAGGTCAGCCATTGGCATATTTTTTTTAATTTTTTTTTTAATTAAAAAAAAAAAAAAAAAAATCACAGAAAGGGGGGGGGGGGTTGCTCCAAAATACACACATAAAAAACCGAAGGGGGGAGGGTCAACCCCCTAACCCCCTCCCCCCTTCCGTACGTGCCTACTCGTCTGAAAATAGTTTTACGTTTCATTAAATCATTAGAAAAAGAAGACGATTCGTTGTACCGTTCTTGACTCTTAAACCTTGTCTGAATTTCAAATATGTTCTTTGTCTATTCCCTTTTCTTCCTACGTCCTCTTCCTTTACACTCCTCTCTTTTTTGGCCGAGGTTTATTGGGGGACCACCCCACCGCCCCCCTGACTACGCGCCTGCTGTCAGATGAAATACCTTGTCCGCCCCGGAAGCTCAGGGGTTTAAGGTTTTAATTTACGGTCAGATTAGCATTCAGGGGTCCGCCTTAGCACCCTAGACGGGGTCCAGGGGGCAGAGCCCCGGAAGTTCAGGAGTTTAGGCATTTAATTACGGTCAGAGGAGCATTATTTTGATACCTAATTGTTACAATGGCAGGTCACTAATTGGCTTGGGGTTCAGGGGGCGGAGCCCCGGAATCTCAAGGGTTTTAGGCACTCAATTATGGTCAGATGAGTATCGAGGGGCCCGCCTAAGGGCTATTGGTTGGGTCCAGGGGGAAGAGCCCCCAGAAGCTCAGGGGTTTTAGGCGTTTAATTACGGTCAGATGAGCATTTTTGATACCTTATTATTTGTTACACTAGCAGGACACTATTTGGCGTGGGGTCCAGGGGGCAGAGCCCCCATAAATCAGGGGTTTTAGGCATTCAATGACCGTCATATGAGCATCTAAGGGTCCGCCTTAGGGCCCTAGGTGGAATCCAGGGGGCAGAGCCCTTAGGATTTTAGGCATTAATTTTAATCATGGTCAGATGAGCATATTTTGATACCCCATTATAATGTGACACTGGCAGTTAACTATTTTTTCTTTCTCGCTCTCTTTCTTTCTATTTCTCTTTAATATACTTTTTCAAAGAAAGTGTGGGGGAGGGGCTCGAGGATCCCGATCCCCGCCGTTCCGCGGGCCCTGATATGTAGGCATCTCAAGAAGCATTTTCTTGCCTGGCTGTAAATTTAGGAATTTGTCATTTTCCAACAAACGCATGAAGTGAGGAAAATTATCTCATTTCAGCATTATTTGTTAACCACCGTTATGGAATTATAAATAAACCACGTTTGAATTCTATTTCTCCAACCCCCCCCCCCCCCCCCTCCGATCTACACCTTGTTGGCGGGGAAATTGCAACTGATATCCCTTACCTTTCTTCATTCTCTTTTTTTTCCTTTCCCTTTCTCTCCTCTTTCACTTTCACTTCCCTTCCTTATCTCTCTTTTAGGTTTGCTGGGGGGGGGGGGGGGAGGGGCACGGTCATTTTGGTCCCCAACCCGCTCCACACATTGTTGGCGGGATTAACCGCAATTGATCTCCGCTTCTTTTCTCCCTTTTCTTTTTTTCTTCCTCTTTTTCTTCCCTTTTAGCTCTCCTCTTTTCCTTTTCCTTCCTTCTCTCTTTTTTTAGCGGGGACGGGGGGGGGGGGGGGGGGGGAAGGAGGCTAGGGTCTTTTGCCCCCCCCCCCTCGATCCACAACTTGTTGGTGGGAAAATTGCAACTGATATCCCCCTTCTTTTCTTTTATTCTTCCTATTTTGTCCTTCCCTTTATCTCCTCTTTATCTTTTTTCTTTCCCTTTCCTTCCTTCTCTTTTATTTTTGTATTGGGGGGGGGGGGGTAAGGGGGAGGCAAGTCCTTCGCCCCCCCCCCCGATCTCCTTCTTCCCTCTTTTCTTTTCTTCTTCCTCTTCTTTTTTTCCCTTTCTCTCCTCTTTCCCTTCTTTTCCTTCTCTCTCTCTCTCTCTCCTTTTTTTTTTTTTTTTTTTTTTTGCGGGGGGGGGGGGGGGCTAAGGCACGCTCGGCCCCCCCCTGGATCCGCGCCTGTGTACTACCATAACATAACGATAATGTACGCAGCATGTTCTATTTATATACGACATGTTTGCACAAAAACCACGAGAAGCTATACTCTGTACTTTGTTTATCTTTTTTTTGGTCTAGATTATATGGTTTCTCAAAATCGACAGCCATTTCGTTGACTGAATATAGATCATGCAGCGAATACTCGAATATTATAATACAGACTTAAAATACACATAACAGAGTGGAGAGTGTATAGACTTACGTACGACCAGGAAGCTCCTGGTACGACAATAACATATAATATATAAAGATAATTATATTATAAAACAATCATACCTGACAGACCGCTTTCCTTTGAATGAACCAGGTATATAGCATCCTGCACCATTTGTAGCTGCGATGAAGCAGGTAAATAACACTGACAGAAGAACTAGCAGACATGTACGAGTCTCCATTTCAATATTATATATAGTTCGGATGCACGATATATTCTGAGCTTGTACATGTACTACGGCCGGAGTATAGTGAATAAGTGTACAATGCAGTGTCACTGTGAGTAAAATTGTGACCTCATTACACGATAGATACTCGTTTTACGGGCCAGTGCACCAAATGAATATGCATACTACAAGAGATTTGAAGGGCAATGCAATGCAAAGTGGGTCTAAAGCTCGGTCTATTTTTATTTTGAGTATATAGGTGTATAGTGCTTCGGGTTATCATATCTGAGTCAGCTGACACGGCACAAGACACAAGTTTAAGATCAGTGTCATAAGTGTCACATGATCCTGTGTCGTTGGATATCTACCGATCCAAATTAACAAACACTATTCGTAATTTCCTTTAATGTTTTTTTTTCTTCTATTTAATTGTCTCGTTTAATATATATTCAAGAAATCTGTCATTGCATTCTTTGACTTTTCATTTGGGTTGTAAAAAAAGTGGTGAATTAATTCAATTCAGTCGTGAATATAAAGCTGGCTATATATATATAGGACAAGTTCATGTGTTTTCATGCAAGGAGATTGATTATAGTGAGAGTTAGTAATTTTTGCATAGCTCCCTCTCATGTCAGATGCAGGAAACTTGTTATAACGAGGACATTAGGACCATGAGAATAACTTGTTATTAAAAATAGGGACACTATCAAGGATTTTATCGCCCCTTTGAATATACCTACCCTATCAGATGATTCAATTTCTGCTCTAAACAGACCTTTAACCAAAAATGAACTTTGGACTACATTAAAGAATATGGGAACAAATAAGAGTCCAGGACTAGATGGCCTTCCTTGTGAATTTTATTTAACCTTTTTCAATGATATCATAGATTTATTACTCCACTCTTATAATCATTCCTTTCAAGAAGGAATTTTATCACAATCTCAAAGAAGTGGAATAATCACGCTTCTTCCAAAAAAGGGTAAGGATCCATTGTTAGTGAAGATTTATCGCCCTATCTCTCTACTGAATATTGACTATAAATTATTAGCCAAAGTTATGAGCTCCCGTTTGAAGTCTTGTATAAATTCTTTGATACATACAGATCAACAAGGGTTTATGAAGGGACGCAACATTGGGGCCAATATTCGGGTTATAATTGATTTAATTGAATACACAGACTATATGCATGAGCCAGCTACAATTATTTTGTTAGATTTTGAGAAAGCGTTTGATAGAATAGAACATGATTATTTATTTTCAGTCTTGGACTATTTTAATTTTGGAGACAATTTTATAAGATGGATAAGGACTTTTTACAATGACAGAACTAGCTGTGTGTTAAACAATGGTTTTATGTCCAATCCGGTTGCAATTAAAAGAGGAATATTCCAGGGGTGCCCAATATCCCCTCTTTTATTTATACTAGCTATTGAAATTCTGGCTATTTCAGTACGACACAATCCGGGGATAAAGGGAATTTCAGTTGGCAACTTTGAACAGAAGATAAGTCTTTTTGCAGATGATACAACTTGTTTTTTGAATGGGGAAACAGTTTCCTTTAAACATTTATTTGAAACGTTGACTCAGTTTGCAAAATGTTCAGGTTGTCGCATTAATTTAAGAGTAAGTCAGATGCAATTCATATAGGAAAGCTGAAAGGCAGTACAGTTATTCCACAAGATGCATTAGGGTTGAATTGGAAATCCAAAACGTTTAAGGCTTTAGGAGTGGTTTTTTCATTGAACACAAAAATGCTTTACGAACTGAATTTTGTTCCCAGACTTGTCATTATAGAACTGATTTTAAATTGTTGGAGGCATAGAAGCCTATCCTTGTTGGGCAAAATTGCTGTTGTAAAGTCGCTTTTACTCCCCCAAATGTTATTTTTGTTTTCAGTATTATGCATTGACCTGCCAAACTCTTTCTTTAAAAGATTAAATGGTTTGCTTTTTAAATTCATTTGGAGCAATGGCAATGACAGAGTTAAGAGAGATATATTATGCAATGATTATGAAGAAGGGGTCTAAGGATGATTAATCCTTTAGTTTTTGCACAAGCGCAGAAAGTTTTGTGGATGGCTAAACTCTTAGACGATAAATATGAAAGTTGTTGGTAAACAATAGAAATATATATTCTTTCTACCTTTTGTGATGACCATCTTGCCCTTTTTAAGGCAGATGCCCCTGATTCGGTTTTGGCAAAACTTAAAAATTGCCAGTTAACAGCGTCTATTAAGACATGGTATTTATATAGGCAAGAGATGAAAAGAGAACTAGGTTTATGTCAGTTTCATTTACAAGATTTAATTTGGTGGAATAGAAATG
Source organism: Strongylocentrotus droebachiensis (assembly GCA_035222895.1). Taxonomy (NCBI): domain Eukaryota; kingdom Metazoa; phylum Echinodermata; class Echinoidea; order Camarodonta; family Strongylocentrotidae; genus Strongylocentrotus; species Strongylocentrotus droebachiensis. The sequence goes on from JAVYIG010002141.1 coordinate 6,374, forward strand.
TAAGATTGCAATATAGAACACATTTTTTCTATCCAGTTTGGTATGAAAGGGGTATTCATTCCATTTTTCAATTACATAATGGTTTTGGTAACCCCAAAACATTTGAAGACCTCGTAATTGAGTTTGACATTCCTATTAGAGACCAAAGAAAATATGACTCCCTCATGAATGGCATATTTTTGGAGTGGTTTGATAATTCTCTTAATGTGGATGAGAATATATTTAATCAAATTTTTAAAGATTTATTAAGTCAAAAGAAAATGTCTAAGTATACATACAATATTTTGCTAAAGAAATATAGTTGTACTAATGCCAAAAGGGAGAGTAAATGGGAGGAACTCTTTGGCCATCAACCCAAAGAGAAGGATTGGTCGATTATTCATACGAGTAACTTTTGTTGCACAATTGAGACTCAGTTAAAGAGTTTTTATTTCAAAATTTTCCATAATGCTATTGGTTTTAATGCATTTTTGTTCAAGATTGGGAGAAAGGAGTCTGCTAATTGTTATTTTTGTTCAGATTTTCCAGAAACTTTAGATCACTTGTTTTGTGACTGTAGAAGAGTTGTACCACTGTGGGAAAAATTGGTGGATAAGATTAACACTGGCACTGATCACAGTTATAATCTGACTCTGTCAAAATTTAATTTTTTGTTTGGGATACAGTCAAGGGACAAATACGCCTCTTGTATAAATTTTCTCTGTTTATGTTTAAAATATTACATTTACTCATGTAGGTTTCAGGGAAAAGAACTTATTTTCGAAGCATTTGTTTCAATGGTAAAGTTCAAACAAAAAATAGAATATAAAATTGCCCTAAAGAAAAATAAGTTACAATTCCATTTTAAGAAATGGTCTATCAAATTTAACTGAAATTTAGGAGTAGTCTTGCAAAGCTCTGTTGTCATTAACATCTTCATTGACTTTTTGAAATGTAAACTTGCCCTCTGGGAAAGTATGTGAGTGTGAGTGTGTGTGTGAGTATGTGTGTGTGTGCGTGTTTATGGGTGCATGAGTGCGTGCCTGTTTTGTAGTTTTAAGATGATATTATATTTTATATTGCTGCTTTTACTCTGTTAATTTTTCAAAAATAACAATAAAAACAGAAAACAAAAAACAAAAAAAAACTTGTTATTAAAAAGGTTTCTGGCCATAATAATATGAGAGTAAAAATTGAAAAGAAAAGAAAGCTGGGACCAGCAGAGTTACTTTGTTATACATGCATCAGGTAGTATATCAGAGCTCTTTGTAACAAGTTTCCACCGTTATATTGTTCCCCCCCCCTCCCCCAATTGGTTACTTTCACTCATTTTTCTGCTTTTTCTCTCTTTTTCTAGATTTCTTCCTCGCTAATCTGACTCTTCCTTTCTCTCTCTCTCTCTCTTTTCTACTTATTCCCATGTTTTCTATTCTGTCTGTCTGTCTATCTCTCTCTGCATACCACCTTTCTTTCTCTCTCACCCTGTCTATACCTTCCTCCCATCCTTCTCACCTCACCTCCCATTTATCAATACACATGGACATCCTAATTTTCAAAAGCGTATATAGCGAAATGCAAATTTAGCATCCCATACTCGTATATTCATGGCATTAAAAAAATCAATCAATAACACAAATGTAGCAGTTCACATGCCATTAATATATTGAAAGAGAAAAGACGTCAACCTGTCAAAATACATGTCTGACCATTCTCACCTCTCAACACTGAATTTGATCTGGATAATAAAGTCGCAAGTCACGACGACAAAAAGATAAGCCAGGCATATGTAACAAACACTTTTGTGGTTTATTTAATTTGTTTTATATAGCAAAAACATGATTTGTGATGACATTCAATACAACAGCAAAAGCTTGCACGAAATAGATGCTTTAAAAAAAGAAAAGAATAACAATTCACCATTCACCATTCTGCATTATCTTGTGGAAGCAATCAATTACCATACACTTTCTGCTGATTGGTCCAGCCATTTTAAATTCAAATAATTTCTCTTTTTATACAAGGTATCTTTAGAACCAATGGAAAACATTGTAAAGGAGGAGGAAAGAAGCATATGAGGGAGGACCATATCTGTATTCACACTTACATTAAAAACAATATGAAATAGGTCCCATAATACCTCGGTCATACCGCCAAACCGACTCTAAACCAGCCTATTCTTGGCCATCTGGTGTAATGTAAATTTGTTGATCAATCATCAGTCTGGTTTCGGTCTCGCCGGTTGAACTAAAGGTATATCCACATAACAATACACATGTAATCGTACTTCTGGTTGCAGGAGAACATTACACATCAGTTTATTCTATATCTACAAAATATCACAATAAATCATTTGATTCCCGCCTAAAACAGTTGCAAAAACTTTCAAGAAATAAATTCAAGGGCATTTTCAGCACCCTAATGTACTGCCCACAAAAATTAAGATTGAATAATGTCATTGTAATGTTTGTAATTGTCTCGGGCTGATTTCTTGAAAGTCTTTGTGAGCATGCTGAATATACTTTAAAAAAAAAGATAAATCAAACATTATACTCCCAAACAATAATATGGAAATTCTAGAGAGGCAGCATAGGAAAACATTAGTACTTTTAAGAATAATTATAGTACAACAATGGTGTACAAACCAGGAAAAGCATAAAGATTATATATTCCTACCACAGATAGAATAGCACTAAAATTAAAATGACAAGTAGTCTGCATATCATATCTTTGCACCTTGGAACCATTAAAAGAAATGAACATTCTTATCATAAATCAGCATATTACTTACATTAATGGAAAACGTTACACTTTTGCATGTTGTCATGAACTAACAAGACAGTGTAAAGTATCCGAAGCCCTCGTTTTTACCGCTCAGCGAAATATGAAAGCCTGATGAACACTCCTGTTCATCATAAACTCATTAAAGTCGATCACAATAAACAATGGATTGAACAGGTAATGATCATATTTCAAAATGATAAAAATTCATGGCACAGTAAAAAGCATTAGAAAATAAAATGAAAAGAAGAAAGATTTCTTCTGTTTCAAAGGTTCATGAGTAATGAAATAAAAAAGGCATTATAGAAGCATTTTTTAATGAAGACTGCTTAAATGGTTTGCTGAACTACACAGAGAGAAAGTTCTGAATTCAATATGCCACCCACAATAGCATTAACCACAATCCATCTTCCTACTGTACACCAAAATGTATGAACATTACATTCATGAATCTATGCAAACAAGCTTAAATATTATTGTTTTGAATTGAATCCTTTCTCCAAATAATTTTACATAGCTGAAGTACACTGTTCGGGCATGTTGTTTATGCTAAAAATAGCCACTTGAATGGCCTTTCCTTGATTACCATTTGACAGCTGGAATGAACATCTGTCATGAAAATCATATTCTGAAGGCTATGGGTGGGGGGGGGGGTGGAGAGGCTGGTAATGTACAGATACTGGAATACTGCCTTTCCTACATTTCTGGAAGAATTTATTTTCCTTTCACTCAGCGTCTTGTATCCTCTGGAAAGGCGCTATATAAATCCAATTATCATTATTAGTGATATTTTTTATGGTTGTTGTTGTTATTACTTTATTATAATATCACGACAATAAAACTTTAATCTTGGTTACTTGCAATGACCCCTTATCCCACATAATTATAAGCATTTCAGATCCAGCTTGAGCAGAAGACTGCATTCATACTACGCCATGCCACACCGTCGTCAAAAACACCCTTCATATTAAAAAATAAAAATAAATTCACTAATTTCTTATAAACCTAAAGCTGGATTTGGTGGTGCATGGATGCAGTCTGTTTTGCATATCAAGGTTGGAAATAAGTGTTAGCATGTCTGGTTTTATCATCTGTTCAGAGACAGTAGGACGTTAACTCTGTGATCAAGTGTGTCAGTTCAGAGACAGTAGGGTGTAACTCTACGTTCAAGTGTGTCAGTTCAGAGACAGTGGGGCGTTAACCCTGCGTTCAGGTGTGTCAGTTCAGAGACAGTAGAACGCTGATATAATCATTGCGTATCTATATAATTACATACTGTGCCTGCAGATTTGTGAGACATATGGAACACTCAAAGAAGAGATTGCTTCATAATTCATTAATGCACGACTGAAAAGTGCAAATATACATATTGTAATCTAATACCCAGCGATGCCACAATCAATGTTTGGCATAATACATGCACATGGCAGCACAGTCTACTGAATTTCTGTTTTTTCAATATACATGTAGATAAAATTAGTGTTTTCGAGTCAGAATGTGAAATACACTTGAACCTTACATGTGCAGTGTTCATCACTATAGGCAGTTCTATACTACTACACCTCAACCTATGAAACAGATTAAAACTTGAGATAAAAAGAGAGGGAAATACGATGCTCAAATGTGGCAGATCAACGCCTATCTACTGAGTATTGTTTGAATCCTCATAGCCGTACTTTCATTGAATAAAACCATTTTCAATGTGTATAATAAATATAGTTTTGTGATCAGTGGCTAGTGTATAGTCTAATTATAATGTCAAAGAGGAATTTACACAATTACAAAGTTAAGCATATAAACTATTCTCAACAGCGACCATGCTTCTTGAAGTAAACTTTCATCAACTAAATTCCAATACCACTCTTCATTATGACTTTTGTTAAAAATGGGTTAAAATTAAAATGGATATAGCAATAAAATAAAAAAAGAAGATTAAGAACTGGACTACAAATGATACTATCATATCAATGGTCATTTAGCTAAATCATAAAGATATTTTAGAATATTAACAGACTTACTTCTTTCATTTTTGTTAACACTATCCTATTTCAAAAGAGATAGTTTGACTTTCTTTGATAAAAACAAACAGAAAATACCACTGCTTTGCAAGAAGTAAAGAAAACGTGAGCTACATGTACATTTACATTCATAGACTAAACATGCAAAATTAAATATTGCAGTGGAACATAATGATTTTGTACATACATAACACAACTGATTGTAATAGCAAGAGATATAGTACTAGCAAGTTATTTATCAAATGTGAGTAAAGCATTGTAACACACAAAACATAATAAACACACAAGACAGCAACAATTCACACATGATAAAATATAATCACTTTGCAGTTCATCTTCATTTTCATGCACATGCATACTATATCCGAATTCAGTGTCATAGCAAAAATATCAAGATACAATTGTGCATGAGTGAAAGATTTTAAGTACTGAAGTACAAATTGCAATGGCTGGTTCTCTAAATCATGCCTTGCGTAACTAATAACACTGGATTAAACGGTTAAGTAAGTTGATTAAGATAAACACACAGAACTGAGTTGAAAGAAATTTGGTACATAGCCTTTTTATACACATTTTTTTTAATACAAGGTGCATTTCACTCAACTTCCACAAAGTCAACAGAAAAAGTAATGTGATTTCTGTTTCATGCCTTGGCAATCGCGAATACAGAACACATTATGTACTTCTAACTAAAAGAATTCCACAATTCATATCCCTTCATTTATATTCTAGCCCTACAAAGAAACATACAATGTGCAAAGTTTGAAAGAATAAGAATAAATAGAAAGCATACATCATTCAGAATTTACTTTAATCTATCACCAAATAATAAAAAAACATGATCGCGACTAAAAGTACTTGAGAATTCTTAAAGTAATCAAAATATCTCCCACAGAAGCAAAGGATGAAAAAAAATCTCTTGGTTAAAAGTATATCATAGGTGCGTCAAAATAACAGGTAGTATCAACAAATTACAGTAAACTTCTTATCCAACACAATTCAGACAGCAATTATGGGGCACAATAATAACCAGAAACTAGTTGGTGAAAGCAAGTTTATGATGTTAAAACATTGCTGTCATGGTTACTGTAAAAGCATAATTTTTTTTAAAGATTCTAAATGACAGGTCTGAACCATACAGAGTGTCTGCAATTTGTAAATACTACCTTCAAGCACTTGATTTTCAGAGAAAAAAATGAATTCTCTCAGTACGTTACATTCAGTTCATGTCACTTCAAGAAATTAAAAAACTGTCAAAGAAATAATATATTTCTGAAAAATTATATTGTAAAAAGACAATGGAACTGAAAAACACATTACATATCCGATATCGCCGATGCATAAAAGTACATATGATTTCGCTTTGAAAGTGATGAAAAGTTTTTGAAAGTAAATAAGACCTGGCAGAAAGAAGAAAGAAATCTGAATGTCTACAGAGCAAAGGCCATCATGACACATTAAAACTACAAGATGTACTTTAGGAGACATTTATATCCTGCGAATGTATACTACTGTATAGAATAAGATAACTACCTGCTAAATATACATATCACATGGCTAGCTCATTGAATATTCATAATTTATAGTTCATTCGTATTAGTCAAAATCACAATTCTTCCACACTTTGAAATTCTCTTTCACCATACCCAACTCTGAAATCTTAGGCACAAAAAAACGCTGACACTAACTATGTTAAAACTTTCACGGTGGATCATTCACAAAAAACACATTATTTTACAAAAACTCATTCTTTGTCACGATAATTGAATTCTCCACAGAGAAGTATACATATAATACAATGACCGTTTTAGCTGTGCTGTATATTTGTGTTTATCTGAGAGACAGTTTGTCATATGACATGCCTGTATTGTCAGGTGACTGCAACATGTTCATCAGCTGGTCACATGACATGCCCATGTTGATCAATATACACATTCAGCCACTGTAACCAGACATACATGCGTATTTGAAATCTGAATTATAGAGACAATATACAGGTGGGTAGCTGGATTCTCTTTGCGACAGAGAAAATACTTAACTACGAGTCCAGAGCCTGTGACTGTGGCAATACACTGGCCCCACTCATTTCTGCATCCATCAATATCTTACAAATTCAACATCCTTTTTACTACAAACACTCTGGGTTATGACCAAGCACGAACAAGGTGTGGTACCTGGTGACAATGACACAACTTCTGGGATCATCAAAGACAACAATGCTGCACACATTTTTTGGTCACAAGAACAAGATTGGCAAGTCATTTTGTTTTTTTCAATGGTTTTACAGAAGAACAAGGTTTTCTCAATTTCAATTCACAAGGCAGTTGTACACTGTTCCGTTGTATCCTGGTGATTCACATGGACACGCATCTCCGTGGCGATACCGGGAACCACATCATTATCTTACTTTTTGCTCCAGCTTCACCATCAGTCTCCTGCAATTCAGCATATAGCGTATCCTCAATGTGGCAGTTGTATTGATCTCTCTGGATAATAGGAAATCTGCTCTTGGCCCTGGGCTGGCCCTGGGGGTAAGCCCTGTTCATCTAGTCTTCACCCTGGGCTAACATCTGTCCTATCTGCTCCAGCTTGTATCCCATGTTGGCTCTCTGACATTGTTCATCCTCTTCCAAAGCATCTATCAGCTGCAAGCATCAAACAAAGAAAATTGATTGGGGCTTTGTAAAAGAGTAAAACTAATCAGACACTTCATGTAGAAAGAACAACAACAAAAATTGGATATTGCACTACCAAAGTCTTCTCAACTTTCGCGTATGCTTCTGATTTATAAAAACATCATGCTTCAAAATGTCACCTTAACCAACATTGGCCATTTGAGTTAATGTCACTTTGTTCAGTCTGGTGTCGGTTGCGTTAGTGTGACTAAGGTATTAGCAACTTACAGATGTTATTTTTTTTTAACGTACATAAGTGTAGAAAAGCTGAAATACTGACTTACCGTGTCATTCCTTCTGCTAGCATACTCATAGAGTTGGTGTAGGACGCCAATTTTACTAAATGTTCCTTGGAATGTCTAGTAAGAAAAGAAACAAACAAAGTTAGAATACAGATGAGTGGAATGTAAACATGGTAGATTCTGAGACACCTTCTGATTGAAAAATTATTAACAATAATAATTTGTGCACTGGCTACCAAGCAATAATAGCAGATTTCTTTCAATATCACACTGCATTTACCATTACTCTTGTGCCCACTGTTAATCTTCAAATTTCTTGAACTATTTCCGTGTTCGAGTAACTAAGAATATGAATCGAAGATCTCCACTGATATCATCTTCTTTTGCACGATGTAGAGATTAGAAGAAGTTCTGTATATGTGATTATTATTCCTCATAAACCAATCATCTATTGTCGGTTCTTGGAGCTATTGCAGGATATACGAAGGAACAGATGCCTTACCTCACAAACATCTGCAAACTCCTCATCCACCTCCTCCTGCCTGACTCTGGGTTGTTCTTTGATCTCGTTGTAGAACTCTGGAATCATGTCGATGTAGCCTGGCAATTCACTGGCATACAGCACACGGCTAGGGGACGTCTCCTAAATGGTTCAATAGAAAACAAAGAGAAGAGAGGAAGAGATGAGAGTAAGCAAGAGAGGGAGATACGAAAGAAAAAAGAAAAGAAGTGTTATTGTAGAAGTCACGATGGCTCAGTATGGCAGCAGTGGTCTTGTTATAAAGAGGGCTTGAATGGGCACTTCTATTATCAAGTCCCGCAGATAGGACTTCAAGGTGTAGATCCACTGGTTCCTGATATGTACATGTACCTGCATTCTTTCATCATCATCATGAACATCATCATCGTTGTAACCACCGTTATCCTCATCACCATCATCAATCATCATCATTGATTAGAGAGATTAACAAGAAAATCCTTTAAAAATATAATATGACTGAAAATAGTTACATTACACGCTTTGGTAGTACAAGAAAAAGACATAGGGAAACAAATGTGAAGAACAAGTTCTATCAAATTCAGATACTTTTGTTAAATGGATGCACGGTATATTGTACTTACAAAGTTGTACTTGGGTACAATTCCCTTGCAGGCATTGTCCAGCATCTGGGTGAGTACATTGAGACAGGCATCCACAGTCCTGGTTTGACTCATATCAAACACGTACGATGGATGGTTCAGGACCGTCACCCAGAATCTCAAAGGAAGACTGGAGAAGAGAAGAGGGGAAGGGGGAGGCAAGGGGGGCAAGAATGATAAATTGATGATCAATTTCAATACCAATTTTTTAGCCAGATTGTTGCCATGCATTAGAGGGAACAATGTAGAATTCATTAGAAAGATGAAAACAGTGATGGATAATTTTTCAAGATAAAAACACCTTGAAGATGGATTTGGAAACAGCAAGGTGCTCAAGGCGCTCCGATATTACCCCAGCTCTGCTAGGCTACCGATTTTGGTGCTCACAGCATTCAAGGAATTCCTTCCTACTGGTACCCATGTAACACATGGGTGGAGAGTGGCAAATCCAAATCAATGTCTTGACAAAGGATATTAGTGCCGCGACAGGACTTGAACCAAGAACCATGTGATCTTCAGTCCGACACGTATCCACTAGACCACGACAAGTCTACTACTTTTGTTAAAGGATGGATAGTCAATTATCAAGGGTAAGTACTGAGATTGGCATTTAAATTCTTTACCAATCAGATCTTAGACTTCAAGCAAAACATAGAAAAGATTGAACGTAGTGTCTACAAATTTCTGATTTCCTCATAATCTAAGACTTACAGGCATGTCTACATATTATTTTGTATCAATAAGCCAGTTCACAGTTGCAGTCTGAGCATGAGCAGATAAAGTCATTGCAGAACAAATTGTGAAACACGTGGGGACTTTGAAAAGGGGAAACAAAGGCTATTTATGTAGCACCTCCATCGCTGTAGGAGTGATTATTTCAAAATGTACGAAGTGGGACCTCTTCATGATTTCGGTGGATATTCAGGGTCATTGCAGTCATGTGCTAACCGTGGACTGGTCTATTATAATAACATATTTCACATTCATATGGTCTATTACAATGAATACTTCAATGCACTTTACAATATTATCATTATTACTCCTAGTCGGTGGATTTCAAGCCTGCACACAACTGTGCACCATATCCACTCCCTACTGAGCATTCCTACTTACCAGCTTGTCTTCCAGAGCTCAGCAGTGTCTGATTTCAGGTTATGTCTGCTTGCCTGTCGATCTAGGAAGTCAAACAGGTACTTGAGGGACTTGGGGAGGGGTCTCTCGTCAGAAACTGATAACATCACCTGCAAGGCCTCGTCTACAAACGTTTGGATGGATTTCTGTTGGTTTAGAAACAATGATAAGTCATCATCACATGCCACTTTTAATAAAATGTAAAAAAATTCATGATGAAAAAAGCATTATGGTAAGTAAGCACGCTTCAGTGATCTATTAATTATCTTTCAGCATGTAACAACCTATATACCCCTTACTTAAGATTTTGTTAACATTATGTACTTTAACAGAGAAGATGCTGTAGAGAAAGAGGTATGGACCAACTCTTTCACAGCTCTGAGATGTATGAAAAGCAAGGTAGGCCTTGGATATAATGTAACTGACAGCAAAATTACAATTTTGCAATTACAAGTTCTTATTGTGGTTTTGAAAACCACTCGCATAAAGATTTTTTAATAGAAGTCTTCACACCTGTACACATCTTGCCCAATCATAAACAGCGTGAACACAGAGATTGTGACAACAAATCTCAAAAATTTGTCAATGACCGAGTCTTTGCTCATCAATATCCCCATTAGAATGCATTTTGACTTCTCCAAGTGTTTGTTCTCCAACATCTTCAATCAGATTGTTCCATTCTTTGAAAACGGCTTCATATCAATACCACTTGCATCTTGAATGCTAAGCCACATGAAGAAAAAAATACATCCATTAGCATTTGACAATATTTTTCTTTGTATCTGACCACTTTGTAGACGAACACAACCCACCTTTGTTGAGACTAATCTCCTAAGATAGATCTCTCTAATCTTCCTATGTTTGATTCTTGTGCTGCTAGATGATCTGCCTCTGCGACCAATCGTCTTTTTCGTTGCATCATCTTCGTACAGATTGGACTGAAATGTTCAGAAACCAAAGATAAAGATTAGTGGAATCTTAAACCATTTCAGAGATACAGGAGCAAGGCAATAGGACAAGTAGAAATATTTTGAATATCAAATTGTTTGGGCAACTTAAGACTTTCTATTAACAAAACATAAAAACAATTTCACATACAATATTTGTCATTATGAAGTAGCTTAATCATCCTTAATATAGGTTACATTTTAATTAAGGAAAAGAGCTCAGTTTCTTGATTGATCATAGTGTATAATAAGAACTAAAAAGTATGAAAGATTGATAGCAACATAAAGGAGGGCTGGGGCATAGAAAAATGTGTTTATTTCTCTTACTATATGATAGAATTGGAACCCTTCTTCTAGATCACTCTCTACATTGGTGTTGAACCTCTGAAGGGCTACAGGGAACCGCTTCGGACTGGCTGCAGCTGAAAAGAGATGACACACATTCAGGTTGACAAATATTGGGTAAGTTGCAAGAATTATGCTCGTTCATTAACACTGCACAAGTTAATAACATTTGAACACGGTTAAACTATGACAATCAATCAACAAACTTTCAAGCACATATTGAATGAATATGTTAGACACAGTTGTTTATCTAAACCTGAAAGCATAGTCTCTAAGCTGACATTCAGTACATAATCTGTAGCAAATATTATGTGAAACCTTGATCTATGAGTCTCGCAGTATTTTTTATGTTTAAGAATCCTAGTAAAACCATATAATACCCACCTGAAGGAAATTTTCTAGTCTAAAATTGTCACAAATGGTAAGTCATGAATGAAACCCTTTCCACTACAAAGTTTTGATCTTAGTACATTTGTAGGTTCAATTCCTCATCCACCCTCAAAATAGAAGAAAAAAATGAAATCATCTCAATCACATTTGTATCTTACAACTGTTGTTTTTGCAATTACACATGAGAAATTGAAGTTTGAAACTTACGACTCGGGGCGAGTAATTCCGTTTCCTCATCCAGGGGAGTAGCAAGACTTGCATTGGGATTGTCCTGCTTGTAAACTAGACCTACTACGGCACCATCAGTTATCTAAAACAATCATGAAACAACAAATTACAACTCATCTGGTAGTGACACTTAATTGAGAAATATCAGAGCCTTGCCTGAGCTTTAGGGAGCTGTTGATAAGAAATATAGATTAAAAAACTCCACTTCTCTTGTATCACACAATGTTCTTCTCTGCTATATAATATGCATTGATGCTTAAATGCGTGAATTTAATACACCTGAACATATAAATCTTGAGAATTAAAAAATTAATTACATAAGAGGATTTTCTAGAGATACTACACTGAAGTTAGAAGAATTACAATCGGATAACAGTTTAATTCTGGATTCTTACCCTGTAATGTTGAATTGTATTAACTTTAGCCCATCTAGGAACATCTGGCTTCTCTGTTGTGTTATCAGTATCTCTCAGTACTAGCTGGCCAAGTTTGCCACTCCTCAATACTGCAAATCAAAGAGATGTGTATAACAAAGCTATCAACATCAATGCAAATCATATCTTACTACTTCAAATGGAGCCTGCATTAATATGAATGCATTCTCTGGTGATTCTGGAACAGGAAAGTTGAGCTGAAAACAAGTAAGGCGAGGGTGATTTTTTAGCAAGGTTTGGAATAATATTAGGAAAGACCTTGATTTTGCACCTATCATGTAGTAATAGTGCATGGTTTAACCCTTACTGTACTGGGGGGGGGGCCTGGGAGGCGCCCCCCCTCGACATTTTCGGAGATTGCGCCGCAACCGCTTGGAATTTTGAATTGTCGTTTCATGACTTTTTTCCCTCAAGTCTTACGCACATTTTGATACCATTTTCGTCGAAATCGGATATACCTGTAAGGCGTTACATAACAATTAGTATGCGCATGTCATCAAAAAAAAAAAAAAAATCGCATCAAAATTTGCATAAATTATCATTATTAATTACATTAAAATAACTTTTTTGTGTTAGAAAAGAAGTTTCATATGAAAAATGACTTTCAACATTCAAAAAGTGGAGTTTGACACGTTTTCTGTAAAATGCATAAAATTAGCGCATTTTGCACAATTAATTAGGCTAACGACAAAAATTTGCATATTTGGAAAAAATAATTATACCATCTTGTTCCTTACGTAAATATCTACAAACATGCAAATTTTTGTGTTCATCGGACAATCGACAGCTGAGATAGGGGGGGGGGGGGGGGGGCCTCCCAGGCCCCCCCCCAGTCAGTGGGTGCTCAAAATAGCCCAGTACAGTAAGGGTTAACAGATGCCTTCAAAGTGTTGACTATTTGAAATTGCACAAGTGTTTTACATGTTAAGTTTAGCTTTACAAATTAAAATTACATAAAAATCCATAACTTCTGATCAATTCTTTTAAATTACTAATTTGGCCCCCACTAACAAAAAACACATTAACAGATATTCAACAAATCCTGGTAAGACGTCTCCCATATACTAAACGCACTGTGATTATGAAGTTAAGAATGCTTTGGGTGACGCCACTGGCATACATATATTGCCTACATAGGTGGAAGTTAGATTGCTTCTTTACTAGATGATAAAAGTAACTTAAAACCACTTAAAGTCCCACTGTACTACTTGTAGCTACTTGATCCCTCTATATAGAAAACTTCCCCAATCGGTGCCTGTTGGCCCCCCATGATTCTCTTTTTTTTAATGTTAATTGAGAGTTGAGTTGATGAGCCACCTGTCAGTGACCTTGCTTGGTGTTCTAATACTTTCTGGCCGAACTAGTAAAGACGGCCTTTAAAAGTTCGGTTTTCATTATTGTGTATTTACCTAGATCCACTTCTGCTGCAATTTTTCTCTCTGACTGTGGCTTGTTAAGGAACACAGCGTCCAAGACCTTCTCCTTGACCTGTGTGATGGTATCTACATCCAGGACCTTCACCGTGTTTGTCTCTCCCTTCTGTACTTGATTCTCAACCTCAAGACCCTGATCACATGGAGAAGAACAAAATCATTAACGAATTAGAACAAACCGGTAACATTTCTATGTTCGCACTCATAATGCATTCATAATGTATACACTTTGTAAGTTTTATATTTTTGTACTCTCACACTACCTTCTTTTCTTCTTGGGGGAGGGGGTGGAAAGAGTCTGTAGAACTTATCCTATTAATTAACACCTTTATGGAAACTGATCTTTTCTAGAAATATATTTCAACCAAATGATCCAAAGCTATTTTACACTGGAGCTACTGCACCAGTCTTACACCTCTTCCTTTGACATAAAACCCCCTCCAATCCTTCCTGTCAACAAATGTTTGAATGAAATTTGTACAGACAGGCTGTTCATGCCACTGTTTGCTCTCACCATTTACTGGCATTGGTCTCTCAAGGGACATGCAAAATCATGGTCACAAATCTACAGAACTTACATTTTTTGATGATTCATTATTGAAGGAAAAGAAATTATCTAAAGATGATAATGGTGACATCAAACAGTGGCATAAATGGCCTGCCATAGTTAAGTCCAACTTAAAGTCGAGCTTAGTCTTTGTGAAACACTTCCTTGATCATCTAGCAATCTTCCTACCCAATTTGTTAAAGGAGAGAACCACAACTGTAATAAAAAAAGGTTTTGATTTTTAATAAATAAACATACAAACAAACAATAAAATGCAGAGAATGTTTTTTTACCACTTCAGCAAAGGTTACATCCTCATCCAAGAGGTACTCGTAGTTGAGTGAGAAGTGGGCGTGGCCTGTGATGATATCAATGGGACCCTTCTCCACTTGGAACTTGATGGCTTGATACAGCATGTACAGGGGATAGGCAACATGTTTCTGCACGAAAAGAAAATCATGTTAGTGAAAGATTGGGGAAGTGAAAGATGGTTAGGAAGATATAAAAGGCGATAAGACAGAGAGCAAGGTGAAAAGAGACAGGAAAGATTAGAAGAAGCATCAGGTAAATTGATATTTCATATGATAAACATTTTATTAACTGATAAACTTTCACATGTTTATTGTTTAAAAAAAAAAAAATGTAATAACCAAAAGGCATAATATCATTTCGCATCAAAGAAAGAATGGAAAAAGAAACAATCTGAAATTGTACATGTATTAGTATATTACATAAATAAGCTTCCATTAATCACTATTTGTAATAAACATGAAAGATACTTGGCTCTTCAAAGAAATATCAAACAAATGTAAAGGGTAAAAAGTAAGCAAACTTACCTGTATATACTTGTACATACAGAGAGCCATCCAGTTGGCTAGAATCTTCTCAACGATGCTTTCAACACTGTGAAGCAAATACATATACAAACAATAATATTAGTTTTTTGTTTAATATTACCAGGAAAAAAACTGTTCTTCATTGAGCAATCATCTTCCTTTTTCACTTATCTCTCTGTCTCCTCCTTCTAGTCTATTCTTCCGATCTCCTCCCAATTGATTTCGACTAATAGGTTTGATGTTTGTATATAACTGCTAAGAAAACATCCGGTGCTGGTTAGTAAGCCATCAGGGGACCAATGGCTTTAAGTCCTCTCCGAGGGACTTGGTAATGAAGGTTTATACCTTACCAAACACAGGGCAATAGCGCATTAACTTGGTTTTGAACCAGGGATCTTCTGATTAAGTCACCACTGCTTTAACCACTGAGCCATCGTGCCTCCATTCTGAAATTGCCTGTAAGCATTTGACTTCCTGCCCCCTCAATCACCATCAAGCAAGTTTTTTTCTTTGCAACCCATTGACGTATTCTCAAATCCATCCCTCTTTTCCCTCTCTTTTGTTCTTATTCCCCATGCATGTATCATATAATTTACTTATTAATGCCATATCCTTACTTTCTGAAGAGTTGTCTGTATCTGTCCACATCAGCAGCATTGGTAATCTGCTCTGACATCATGGTTAGCATCACACTAGGAAGAAAAAAGAGAAAGAAACAAAGATATAAAATGGAAGGATCACATACATACAAGAGCATATGACCAAGTAATGTTCACATTGTATTCTGACATTTGTTTTTATTAATAAAGATTTTCTCTTCATAAAGCTCTTTACATTGGGGTTAGAGTTTGATGTTGTTGTTGTTGTGAGGTAGTAAGAAGTTTGAATACGCACATAAAAAGAGAAATTCTCCTGGACTGAACATGTTTTGTCTAAAGGCAGTAAGGAAAATGATGAGCATCATCTCATTAATCTTTTTTTTTTTTTTTTGGGGGGGGGGGGGGGGTGGCAAGATCAAAACCTGAAGAAAAGTGGACAGTTATGAACAACTTCTTTTCTAGATTCTCTGTCTGTAGTACATTGTGATAAGACCAGTAAAAATTCCTCATGGAACCATACAATTCAAAATGTCATCATGCTTGCACAATACATAAACTCCAAGACAAATGAATTTTGTATGCATAGAAAGTCAAATACTTACTCGGACAGATAAGACAGCTTGCCTTCAAGAACCATACAGACTGTCAAAAGGGAAGCGATGTTATTCCTGGGTGGAAAGATAAAAATGAAGTAACGTGACACTTCCAAAAAGAGAGCAATATTCAACCTTCCTTGAGATCTATTACACAATCAAATTCTTTTTAAATGCAGTATAAATGGAAATCAAACTTGATGGAGGGTCTTTCACTAAGCAATATAGATTGTTTTGTGAGAGTCATAAGGAATTTAACTCTTGTTATTTTGCAGTGTTAACACCCTTCTGGCTCTCAACAGATGATACCTTCATTATGAGAGAGACATGGATATTGTATGAGATAAATATATCAAGCAAAATAGTGGTCCCTTAAATTGAAAGTTGTTTATTCTCTACGGTCACAGCCCATGTGATTATCAAACAGACTGTAACACTATGTCATTTAGATGAAAGCAGTAAAGTAAATCAGACAAATACATGTGGCAGAATTGGTCGCTCAATTTAGATACTTTTATTCTCTACATTTTCAATCATATTGTTAAGAAATTAATGTTTTAAAAAGTATTAGCAGTATCGCAGTAAAGTCATAATAGCAGTAAAGTAGCTACCTGTCTCTCATGGCGAGTTTCTTATCCTCATCTAGAGAGCGAATGAAGACAAGAAGGAAGTCCTTGTTCATGAGAAGTTTGGAGAAGTCCGTCATGGCTCTGGTCAAGTTTTCTTCGGGGCGCTACATCAAGCAATGAAAAATGAAAAAAGTAACAACCTTCCCTCCAATTACTCATAGATCATTCACAACATTTTCTCTTTAATACAATGGGCTGTTACATTTCCAAATGAACATACATTCAGCTATAGTTTGTGATTCTACATATTTCTGCAAAAATAGGAATCCCTGTTCCGACTCATTTAAGTTCACTTATATCTAGAGAAATATGAATAGAAACTAGTGCGACGCTGAAGTATATAGTCACTACAATGTAAGTGAAAGATCTTTCCTAGCTTGAGGCATTGTTTTTCCTTAGAATGACATCTCATGATGACCCACACTTAATAAAAATGCTCTTTATCAAATAATAAACTAACAACAACCATTACATTGCAATTTTTCCATAATCAGAATCATCATTTCCATCATTTCCATCATTGCCATCATCATCATCATCGTCATCACTGTAATCATCATCATCATCATCATCATCATCATCATCATCACTGTAATCATCACCATCACTATCACTATCATCATCATCATCATCAGTGATATTACTATGACTACCTCTAGTACACCAATTCAACTCAATAATGAATTTGCTGGACACCAACCTGTGGGTCTATAATCATGGGCTGAACATCCAGTCCTACAAAGAGCATGTTCCTGATGTAATCTTGACCTGTGACGAATGGCATACCACCAAGGTCTTGCAGCTGGTCCTTGATGCCAGACATGTCTTGCTGGATGTCAAAGAATGCTGTCAAAAGAAGAATAAGACATGCATAATTGGACATAATCAGGAGTGCCAGAAGTGTCAAGTCTGACAGACATAAGCGCTATACAAGAACCCACTGTTATTCTTATTATCATGATCATGAATCTGAAATTAGCGTCCCTAATTGTGCAATGTACGCTTTTGTATGTATGATGTACACTTTTTTATGTATACACAACAACCACTAACTTTAAATTTGCAGAATGATGAACAAAATAAAAAAAAACATGATTTGATGTACTTAGGAGAAAGATAATATATTTTGTTCAGGGCCACATCTAATGCAGAGCAGTGACACAGAAAATTAAAAGGCAAGGATAGGGAAAGAAGGATTGAGAAATCTTACAAAGAGAAAGAGAGAGAGAGCATAGAGGAAGGGTAAAGCAAGAACCATTTACATTTTTTATAGTTGTAACATATCATAAAAGAGAGAGTATGCTAGAAAGCTACACTGAGCATATCCAACAGTAGCTCCTTTTCCATGGAAAGAGTTACCCTATCGTCTCAAATTGCAGATATCCTTCAAAAATTCAAAACCAAACAGAATTTTTTTTTTCTTTTTTCTAGTAGCAAGAAATAAATAAATTCATAAATATTAGGGTTCCATTTAAAATGAAGCATTAAAAGTGCATCATTAAAATCAATTTGAAATAAGACACAGTTCAGAAACAGAAAGTTGCCTAATTTTTAAACACTTACAATTTCCCTTGGACAGTATATAACAAAATTGTCCATTGATTTCATATATCTACCTTTAGTCGCCTCATTCTTGACGGCATCCTCCAGCTCTGTCATCTCCAGCTTGACCTGCTCAAGCTGGTTCTTGTAGCGCTTGCGAGAGGACGCATAGCACATCACCAGAATGAAGACAACGATGACGATCAGACATCCCACACCACTCAGGATGGCGATCAACATCATATTACCGTTCGCCACAGCAGAGTAATCTATCCATCCGATTCTTGTGACAAGGTGGCCATGCTTGACCTAAAGGAGAAAGAATTTGAGCAGGGTAAGGATTAGGGCAGGGTTTTTAGCATTTCATGGAAATGAAATTCAGTGATTTGTTTTCTTTGTTTCACCTGAAAATCGTGAAAAATGGCCTTTATTTCGAGAAATGGGTAGGGGTTTTGAGGCTTGAGCGGCACACCCCTGTCCAAACCAAATTTGAGTACCCCCACCCTCTACCATTTGATTACATCCAAGGTCAAACTTTGAACAGGCTAAACACTGTTGACAACTACTCGAGTACGATTTGTCGTATTTGTATACACGGCCGCCATTTTTAATTTATTTTAAGTGCCGATTTTCTTTTCCCAGCTCTTTATTCTCTTTTTTTTTTACCCTGATATATGTATAACTAGATTCCTGATATAACAATGTAATTTCTTTGGTCCCAAGGACATTGTTATAACAAGTTACCACTGTAGTACATACCTGCCAACCTGAGACAAGAGAAATTCGGAGTAAATTTTTCTGGATGGACTACGAGGTCGCAAACCACCGAAGGATTGGGGTAGTAGCCCGTAGATTGGGGGGGGGGGGGGGTACACAGGACTTTAGGGTCTATTTTTATGAACAGCACGAGTCTTACCCATTTTGTCCTTCAAAAATGGAGAAATCAACAAAGAAGAAGAATATAGTAGTAGTAATCCAAAATAAATCCGAGGAAGTCCGGTAAATAACAAGCTTCCACGATCGCAGTCATCGCACAAGCATTGAAGGAAACACGCCAATGTATACAGTGTTTATGCACGGTGTATCAACTGGACATGTACTATGAATACACGTGGGCTATACGCATGCAGTTAACTATGCAACAACGCTGCATGTATAGTGTATGTATTAGTACAACGTCCGCACACACTTTATCGATATATTAGCGCACGTGCTTCCATGTACTAGTACATACAGTACATGGATAATGACTGCAGAACATTGCTGCGGAATTAACGATCACGTTTGGGCTGCGCTGTGTATATCTTCTATGAGCGCGAGCGCGGATGTCGGCGTGATCTGGTTATCAGTGCTGTGTTATGCTTTAGTCTTATGCAACAGTCGTTTGTTTTAAAAATATTTTAAAATTTAAAAAAAATCGGAGTTTTGAGGCATGCAATCGGAATTCGGAGTTGGTATGAAAAATGCGGAGGAACTCCGCCTAAATCGGGGTGGTTGGCAGGTATGGTAGTACCTTTGAAGCCTCTCGGAAGTGTTTGGAGCCCAAGATTTGCAAAAAATGTATTATAAATATTTTTTTATTTTTTTCCCCATTTTTTAAAATTATTTTTTAATTTGTCATTATTATTATTATAATTATTATTATTATTATCATTTCTATAAAAAAAAAAAAAAAAAATGTTTTGGGGGGATAGCTAAGGGGCCTTGTAGCATTCTCCTTACCACTACAAGAGGCATGCCTTTGCTGCTGTTATCCATGGTTCCTAAGCCTGGTTTAACTTTGGGCGGGCTGAAGATGAGCAATTCTTGAGCCAAAGATCTGACTGTTCCATTCTGGTCTCCTACCATCACCTCAACATCAGCCTTGGTGCTGGCCAAATCCAAATTCATACCCTGTGTGAAAGGGAGGATTCAATGATTCAATCATGATCGTTAGACGCAAAGCATGGAAAGGTATTTGTGATTGCTTTACAATTTGATTTTGATCAACTCAAAATGAAATTCAAACACATGGAATGGCTACAGCATAATGATAAAAACATGTAGAACGCAAAGATTTGTTTTCATAAATGCAATATTTTCAGAAAGTACATTAAAAATAATGCAATGCAAATGAAGACAATATTACTTCAGGAAAATGCAAAAGAAAAATAACAACTCAAAAGCACCAATTGAAGTATTTCCATAAAAATAATAATATGTAGAGAATTGAGAAAATTTGCAGTTTCTCATAGTTTCTCATGTCATAGAAAAATCACATATAATAAAAGGAGAAATTCGTTTTTCAGTACAATTGTGACGATCACTTGCCTCAAACTTAGACAATTTTTTTTAAAACATAAAATAAATTCAGGCACCATTTAATAATCATGCAATCAACATGAATGTAACATAAAGCATGTCAATAAAAGATGTTTGTTTTGTTTATGGGGGAGGGAAAGAAAACCCCTACTAAATGAAAAATTTGACTCACCGCGATGATAATGTCCTCTTCATACTTGCGCACATTATCTTCATCACTGAACTTTTCGTACACAGGGTTGGGGTAGTAGACCAGCTCCTCTCCATAGGTGAAGTTGTATCCATCCAGGATAAACGAGAGCGTAGCAGAAGCCAGGGGGTCGGTATTGGAGGCTCTCCTCTTCCTGCTATTCACTGGGGAGTAGGGGAGGACTCCTGCTGGGAGGGTGGGAGACGTGCAGCTGATGGTGGTATCATCCCTCTTCATGCAAGACTGATGGAGGGAGTTAAGTATAAGAGATTAAGACAGATTATGATTGGTATTTCACTGTGTAGATGTACAGTCAAACCTACTTTAGTGACCACCTGTCTACAAAGACCACATTTTTTGTTACCCTTGAAAATGGTTTCTCATTGAAACATATACTAAATGAACCCGTCTACAAAGGCCACTTTTTGTGTTTCCTTTGGGTGGCCGCTATAGACAGGTTTGACTGTATATGATAGGAAAAATAGAGGGATACAAAGCATAAACAAGAAAGAGGGACAGAGAAATATGGTAAGAGGCTCAAACAAACATCCCAGGAGAGAAATAGCCGATGGTGATATCATCCCTCTTCATGCAAGACTGATGGAGGGAGGTAAGTAGAAGAGATTAAGACAAATTATGATTGGTATTTCACTGTGTAGATGGATATGATAGGAAAATAGAGGGATACAAAGCCTAAACAAGAAAGAGGGACAAAGAAATATGGTAAGAGGCTCAAACAAACATGCTAGGAGAGAAATAGCTGATGGTGATATCACCCCTCTTCATGCAAGATTGATGGGGAAAGTATAAGAGATTAAGAAACACTGATGACTACTACCAATGTATTTCACTGTTTACATGTATATGATAGGAAAATAGCGGGTACACGTACGTCACCTGTGTACACTCTGTGTGCGGCGCCATATCTACTATGACGTCACTCATAAATAATTAACAAACAAAGCCGATCAAACAGATCAAAACATTATGCTAACAGAATTACCTCACTCTTTACCATCCAACCAATCAAATGAATATTCATGTTGTCAATTTGATACGTAAGTTTTCAAATAAATATTGAAGATAATTTGACGTATATTCAAATTTTAATGGACCATAATTTTGGCAAAAATCACGAAAATTGATTATAAACTCTTCACCTCAATTTGTGTATGTTATGGTATTTTTGAAAGCATATGAATGAGGATGTTTACATAATAACACCAGTCTAACCAAAATCTACAATTACAATGCCAGGAAACCTCCCACACAAAGGTTAACCAACAAGGTTAATTAATCCTATTAAAGGTTGGTTTCATATTAAAATCACAACATTTGAAGAGAGATGAAGAATATAAAATTAAACCGTACAACCCACTATTTCATCTGATTTTTCATATTCAACATAGACATGGGACGCAAATTTGTTAAAACAGACCTTCACCATTGCTAACATGATGGCAATTCATTCATTGATATATATTCAGATCATCACCCAAATTTCTGGTGGGCAATTTGCCAGTACGAATTTTTTTTTTTTTTTAAATTCACCCATAATTTCAGCATATGCTTGTATAAATCTCATGCAGAAATAAAAATGTATAGTATCTTAAATTGACAATAGAACAAAGTTTAATACAAGGTGTGTTGTAAAATCACCTCTTGGGAAGATTCGCCTCCATTGAAGGTTGCTTTCATAACAGGAGACTGAATGACATCAAAACCTGATCCTGTAACTTCAATACGAGAACCTCCACTGTCAGAGAGAAGGCAAAGAAAGAAAGAAAAATCATACAGTATTAAAGTGATAATAAAAACACAAAATATGTCAAATAAAATTGAAACTGGAAGATTGAATGTGCTCTCTGGGTATGTTGCAACAAAATTATAAAGGATTCATATCTACAATACTGCTTGATCAACATGAGCCTTATGAAAACCAAAGTGCATAATAAATTCATGCTTAGATTCTGGCACAGCAATACAGAGGGATTTCTTTAACTTTAGCCCTTTTATGTGTAATAGTATGGGCAAAAATAAAATAATAGTACAAATACATGTATTTGACTACTCTTCAACATCTAATGTGAGAAATCAATTTGTTTGATTTACATTCACATTTGATAACAATTGATGTGAAATTTTCTTATTAGTACAAGCATCATTACTTGTCTTTTTAACATTACACACAAAAACCAACCAAAAACAAAATTGATTTCACTGAGTTACTGACCCAAATAACTTTTGGGTCACTTTTGATGGCTCTTTGTCAAAGAGAAACTACAACTACCTAAGCACTCATATTTATGAAGTGGTTGGAAAAGCTGTTTATGTGACAGTAGAAAGGAAGTGAGCCAGGGGAAGAGGAAATAATCACTGGGACACTCAGGAAGGCCATAGAGCTAAAGGAGAAACAGTAGCATTTAGAATACCTAACTCCACACAACCCTTTCTTGCATATGCTGTCCAACTTTCATGTGTGTTTCCACACAATGTGTCTGAATTAAACTCCTCCTATAATACAAAGGGGAATCATTTGTGATTAAAAATAATATTCATGTTTAATATAACTTATAAAAATTACTCCCCCTCTACTTCTTCATAAATTTCAACACATTAATGAATATTTAAATCTTATACTCATGAACAAATGAAAAAGAAAGAAAAAAAATCAAATCCTCCCTCCCTCCCTTCCTCCCTCTCTCTCACATTTCCCACTACTTACGCCTTGATGGTCTTCAGTGTAGAGAGTGTGGTGATCTCAGGGTTTGGCAAGAAGTGGAAAAGCTGTTTGGAATACCTGGTTGCCCCATCAAAGACCATGGTAAGATTGACCATCTCAGGTCGAGATGCACTTGTGGTGGTACACACTCCCTGCATACTTGTGGGAGGACTAAAAATGGATGAGAAAGTCAAGAAAGACACTTGTCATGTTATTTGGGGATTGTCACTTTACTAGTACAGTCAAACCTGTCTATAGCAACTGCCTAAGGGAAACAAAAAAAGTGGTCTTTGTAGACAGGTTCCTTTAGTACATATTTCAATGAGAAACCATTTTCAAGGGAAACAAAAAAAAGTGGTCTTTGTAGACAGGTGGTCACTAAAGCACGTTTGACTATATTAGAAGTAGTAGACTTTATTGGATAACTTTATAGCACAAGTCTAGTAATCTGCCTCAAGTTCCGTGATAAAGATAACAGATACTTTGAAAGAGACGGTGACAGTTGTCCGACTAGGTGATCACCAAAATGGTATCTTCTGGCAACTGTATAAAAGTTGTAGCTAACTTCAGTTTGCAACTACTCATCTGAAAGAAAGTGTCTGAACCACAGTGAAACTGTCTTAGATAAATACCTTGTGGAGGAGTCATAGAACTAACTCCTAGTGAAAAATGATAGCTGTTACCAATGTCATGGGGAAATTGTCCAATGTGTCATTGTTGAGGGGGAGGGGGAGAGGAAGGGGGCTGGGGAGGGGGAGGGGGAGAGGAAGGGGCGGGGGAGGGGGAGGGGGAGAGGAAGGGGCGGGGGAGGGGGAGGGGGAGAGGAAGGGGAGGGGGAGACGAAGGGGGCTGGGTAGTTGTTTTGGGGATGCTTGTGTAGGGTAGTAGGGCAAGGGATGGTTGTCAAGAGGGTAGTAGTTTTGGAATCATTTCTTCTCATAATATTGACATGAACAACAGTTAGGGAATAACATACAGGTAGATAAAAAGAATAATCAAAGAAGTTTGAAATAAAATTTGGAAAAAGGAAATACAAGTTGTTGGGAAAAAAAAGTAAAGAATTCAGAATGAGCTGAAAGACACATCATTGAGGCCCCGATTATACACATTTATCTTTACTAAAGACAGGGGTTTGATAGGGTTTTGCTATATTTTGGACTGCGCTGTTTTGGTCGAGAAGATACAAATCCTTCAAAAACCTCAATACAGCACTAAAGAGCTGAAAAACTACATGCATACCATAAAGAGCGACAGCAAGGTGTAATCATCTGCATTGCAGAAACTTACCTCTTGAATATGCATGGGGAATCCCCGAACATGGCAGTGATAGAACTACCGGTATTGAGAAACTGGCCAGTCACTGTCACTTGGGTACCACCCGCCTCAAGGCCCTCTGTCGGGAAGATGCTGGTGATTGAGGGGTCCTGAAACGAAAGGAATATCAAGACAAAAAAAAAATCAATTATCACTCTTATTATTCAACAATCATTTTAACGTAGTCTACAGAAGGAGACTTGTTTTCACATTGTCGTAAAATACTGCGCCAATGAAACACAGCAACCTTTTTGCATGAAATTTGTAATAAAACAGATCACTATAAATACAACCCTTACCTTTGCAACGTGTACTCTGCCTTCAACTAATAACTAATTTAATTCTTAATTCCAACCCGGGAAGCAACCATATACCTAACCCAAATCATACTCGTTACCACAACCCAAGACATGACCCTATATCTGTGATAAAACAAAGCTAAGAGCAGATATCAAATCACTGTTTTTCTACTGAATTTTTGAAATATGAACATAATTAATTACCAAACAAGTATCAAAAGAACAATAAGTTGCGATTTAAACCTGGAAACTATACATACCTCATAGTTGAATTTCAGCCCACCTGTTCCATTCACTCTTACGCCATTCAGCAATATGACAATTACAGCACTGGCCGGTCCAACAGGACCTGCAGATGTTCTACAACTCACACTGATAAAAAGTATCAAAAAAGAAATAACAATCCATTCATGAATCAAACCATCAACCTCAAATATATAACAATGTCATCAATATAAAAAGCATTTATAAGACAAAATCAAAAGTATTCTTAAATTCAGGCAGTGGAATTGGGCTTTTAAGATAATCTAGCGCTAGGTAATTCTGTATAAACTTGGTTGTTTGGACCAGTAGAATATAAACAGGCTAACCTGCTTTATCATTTATACTGAAAAACACAACTCACATCTGCACAGTTGAGATTGCACATTATGTTCAGGACTACCGTAATTAATGTTTTATAAACCGCCCTTGTGTATCAACCGCCCCCTTTCTTCCGCCCGCGGGAAAAAGAACAAAAAACTCTGTTAAAATCGTTGATGTTACCGGCTTTTATGACAGAAAGTAAGCCGATGGAACGAAAGAAATGAAGGAAGAAAATGAATGGCAATATCCCCTGCCCTTGAGACAGATTGCAGGAGAGAGAGAAGCAAAAACAATTAAATAGCGCTGATGTTACTGGCTTTCATGACAATAAGTAAGCCGACAGAACGAAAGAAACCACCTACAGGGAACTCAGTGAACAGGCAACATTCAGACAACATTAGAATGTTTTACTCACCTCCTTCCTGGGTCGTACGACTCCTTCAGGTCTGTAAAATTGCAGTTAGATTCACCAAGTGTCACACTAACCAGGTCTTCAATCGACTGGCCAATGTCTGTTCCTGATATTGTCACAATCGTCTTGCCTTCTATTGGTCCACTAGTTGGAGAAATCTGATCAATTGGAATCACAAGATGAAATGTTGATGTTGACGAATGTATATATCTTGTGCATCTTACTCATACTCATTAACTTTATTGTGGGTTCACACTAGTACAGCTTGCAGATTTAAACAGGCAAAGGGGATTTGAAATCAACTCTTTGATGAGAATAGACGCCTTTGGTAGAAGAAAAATTTGGTAACGTCCGATGAAAAAATGGAATTGCAAGGAGAGTTGTCATATGTGATGAGCACTGTTTGAATATTGTCATTTGAATGTTTCATTGAACAACTTTGTTTTGACAGATTCGATGAAGTACCATACATTTCCACATTATTTAACAAACAATATTGGTTCTGCAGTTGTCTGCTTGGAGAGATATCAACAGAAGTTGAGCAGATTTTCAACAAAATAATGTGATATAAAGTGAAAAAAATTAATTAACTGATGACAATAAATGTTCATCTCTGTTCTCCGTGAAAATAACCGTAAATACCTCTGACAGAATATCTTTTCATTTAATAACTGAATGTCAAGGAAGATCTTACGCCAATTTCATTTGTAGCATTGTATGTTTAAGTGTTTGCGACTCCAGTTGTATTGCCACAAGAGGATACTTGAGCTAAAAGATTAGGTAGCTAATAACTCATGATGATAATTGATACATCCAGTATAAGGACTTACATCGGTGATTCTTGGATTAGCGCAAACTCCTGAACCCTGCAACTTAGGCGTAACACCTGGGGCAGTGCACAAGCTGCTGTTCATCACAGCGCACGTGCTTCCACACCACTGACATGACAGGTTGGAGTCGGTGAAGTCGGGAGACAAGCAACGACTGCAGCTGTCCCGGTCCACCGAACAGTTGTACAACGTCACTGTATGGTAAATAAGAATCAAGGACAATGTTACAACATATGTGTCAATGTATCAGTTTAAGCATGTTTGTGTATTAAAATGAACCATGATGACTGACCCATTGAAAATGATTAACGGTGCAGGGCGATTCTAAGGGATTTTGCACCATATCCAGCACTTTATATTAAGTTCTTTCATAAAGGGTCTAGGTTGAAATTTTTGGGTTGAGTATGCATGAGCCCCCTGTTAAAATTTAGAAACTGTGGGAGACCGCAGCTACTATTTGGAGGCCCACTTGTTCCGGGCACCTGTTAGTGTTGAGCCTGCCATATGTACTAAAATAATCATAGTCCTTATTAGAGCTTTGATCAGACCAATTCACAAGGAAATATGCACTTGCAACGCTAGGTTTAGTTAAAGTTTTCTTTGTGTGTGGTAATATATGAAGAAAAAAAAATGACCAATAGTGACCCAGTACAGAGCACTCTTGAAAGCCCCACTGTACTACTTGTAGCTACTTGCTCCTTCTATAAAGAAAACAGTGCCTAAGCGGTGAGCGTTGGTCCCCCATGATCCTCTTTTTCTTATGTTAATTGAGAGCTGAGCTGCCAGTGACCATGCTGGGTGGTCTAATCTCTTCTGGCCAAAATAGTACAGAGGGGCTTTAATAAGATCAGGCATGTCCCATTTGATTGTGGAGGCAGTTTCTGTCAGCCTTTACAAATGACCCGAGGTGTGACAATGACATCCTTGTCCGTAAGCACTGTATAACAGGTTCAGCCAGTGGTTCAATCTCATTAACCTCTTGTTTCTACTTGAGTCATAACAGAATGGAGGTCAGTCCTATACCATCACTGTTGTGAATACTTTCGCTTAATGGTGGTCTATATCAGGTAGCTAATGATCAACTTGATGGTATAATTGTAATCATAAAGAGCTCTGTCACATACTTGGTTCTTTTGCAACTACAGAATCAGAGTTAACATGTACAGACATTCTTTTAAGTAAAATACAGAAAGGAGTTAGACCTTCTAGAGAAATGTTAAGTGGTAGAAATACATTTCCATGAAGACACTAAAAAGAGAACTTTTGTATTCTTCTTGTCCATTGTTAAATACTTCTTCTATTTATAAAATGTCTTTAAATCTCATTACTTATAAGGATTTCCGCGTAGCAAATATGTTTCGATCCTTTATTCCACTGACAGCAATGCACTTTTCCTGTTGCATATCCTGAACGCTGCACTTCGATTAAAAGTGTATTCCTTCCATGCAAGTCATTATGACGTGGGCAGTTGTGGTTTCTATTACACAATACCTGTATTAACCCATCTTGCTCAAGCCACAGACAATAACATATGATGGATACAGCAAGCATGTGATGTTGGAACCATACCCATGTTTCACATCATAATGCATATACATTTAACTAACCACAACAAGGTTAATGTTCAATAGAGCATTGCTTTTAACACGGGCATTGCACATACATTGTAGGAACAAATGCTGCCCACATTTTTACAAAAAATCATCATAATCACAATCAGTAATTTAGGATTACAAAAATAAAGCACAATGCAAAAACTAATGAGATCTGCAATGATAATGATAAAATAGTAAAACAGGAGAAAACTTATGGTAAAGAAAACAACCAAACACATAAACAAAAGACAAAATTTGAAGAAGTTTTTGCTAACCTGTAATGTTATCGTCGTCTATAACATTTAATCCATTCCACCGCACAGATACGCTCGCTTTAATATCTCGTGAGTTGGTGGTATACATATACTGTAATAGTTGCAAAAGTAGACATAAAAAGGAAAGAATTTGTTTAAAATATTGCCATATTCTCACTTCAGTATAGCTTTACATAAAAAAACATAAACAACACATTTAATAACAAGACATGCATAATCTAATAAAAAATGGGAATTATTAAGATTTGAACAATTTTGGATGAGTAACCTTGCATAGAATCCAGAGCCTTTCCATGGCCACTGCTACATGTAATAATGCAAAATGATATACAATGATAGTATGTACACATTCATGTACGTATTATCTGAAAGATAATTATTTTATCTTAGGTACGATCTTTCTCCCGGTCTGATAAAAGAGGAAGGAAAGAGGAAGGATTAGACGTGTGTATGTCATAATCAGAGTGATATAGGAAGTTATCATTTACGATAGTAATAACAATGCTACAATGATGGCTACCAGTTTTCATAGATCTCAGGTCAACACATTTGTCAAGATCTCTTCATTGCCCAGACATGTTGCGAGAGCTCCCTGGATTACTTCTTGTAATCCATGCTGCCCTTCTGCAGCTATTGTATTGTTTCCCTATTCAGGTATTGTTTGAGGTATGGTGAATATATCCAACATGAAACATCAATAAAGGGGGAGGGGGGGGGGGGGGGGGGGGGGGAGAGAGATAGGAACATAATACAATATGTAATCTATGGTAAAATGGATGGAAGTATTGCTATATTTTTCTTCCAAAAAAAAAATATCAGAATACAAGGATGGTTTATGCAATATAAACATATATGGCCCAGGAATATTCAACCATTTTTCAAAAATCCCACCCCCAAGTTTTAAAGAGGATATGACTTGAACACTAAAAAAGCTCAATTATGAACAATATTCTGTTATTGCTGATATTGTTTAGGATTTATAAGCACAGTCAAACATTTCTAATAAGGTTACCCAGTGAAAACAGACAAATTGGCCACTAAGGCAGGTTTCACTGTAAATATATTGGCCTATATTCTACTAAAATTTAAACCTGATGCTGGGATTTAACTTTTGTTCATCATATGATTTAACAAACGAAGTTAGTCTGAGGCCTAAATTTTCCTTTGTGAAATGTGATTTTAGACTTAGGGTCAGGTTTAACCGATTTAGCAGAACACAGACCATTTTATGTACATAAAATTTGTCAGTCCATATACATTGTGCATTAACAAAAATGAAATCAAGAATATTTTAGACAAACCTGGTAAGACAAACCTGGTAAGACAGGAAAACTAGTTGGGCATAGCACTTACCATATTACTCTCACATGTGACTAGTGTGGGTGAAGTAACAGTGGCTATTGTAGAATGCTGTCTCCCCTCATACTCCAATACACACTCGTATCCCATAACCTTCAAGAAGATATAAGTATGAGAGATGTTCAAGCATGTGCATCAACTTAAGATCATACTGGACATTATACATAAGTATCACATAACTCAAAATAGAAGGAAAAACAAGAAAAATGTGATGATGAAATTAATGCTTTTTAAGCATGTGCTGAGAAGAAGAGATGCCAGGGCCTTGTATTGGTTCATTAGACCTTTGAGCATTCTTTACATCGTCATGAATATACATGTGTTCATTTAATGATATAGAGCATTGATGTTGCATCCACATTACCTTATGCCACCCAACCTAAATAATCATGCAAACACTAATACCAATGATTAAACTTGACCCATGGGTTACAGGCTAATGTAGGAAACCTCTACAGCCCAGAAAATTCATGATGAAAAAGCGCGCTAAGGCACAACAAGTACATGATTGGGATTTTGACAATTGGGGAGAAGGTGATGGCTACTTCGAAGACGTACTTCTCCAGACCCCCTTTCAAAAAGCAAAACAAAAAATTGAAAATAAACCTATTTAAACAAGCAAGTCAACTTTGAATCACTATGCACATTTTTAATTTATACCTTCAATTTTGTCGTCTAGAGATATATATTTTTAAAAATACATCTCTGGCTTACCTTGGTAGGATCAAAGGGAAGATTCCTGGCGGCAAATTGAAAACTCTTATCTATTCCTACCGAAAGGAGTAGACTTGGCTCAGGAGCGATGATGGCAGGACATTGCTGAATTGCATCTGCCTGATATGACAAAAGGAAACAAGAAAGAAAAAAAACATGTTCAGTACATGAAATTCAAATTCAATGATCAACCAATCATGAAAATGCATATTGAAACAAAAATTAATAGAATTGGTCATTTCTAACGCAATGTCAAGGGGTTTTGTCTAATATATATAAAATACACGCATAATGTACAAAGGAGAGACAATCATTTCTTGGCACTGGGAACAACACAACTACATGTATGCAAAAAGTCAGAAAGTATTTCTGTATGAATACCGGAAAGTTAATATCTTATTTTATAGTCATGGACCAATTTTGTTATGTTTAAAAAAATACTTTTTTTCATACTTTTATATCTTCCTTTGATCAAATAGAAACATATGTTGTATGGTAGTACAATGTACCAATCTTATTAATTAATTGTTCATGACAGATGGAAAGCCTTCATATGGCTCTCGCTCTCGCGTGGTCTCTCTCTCCCTTATTCTCTTCCTCCCTCTCCTTCCCCTTCTCTCTTTCTCTCCCCTCTCTCTTCATCTATTCCTCTCTCTCGTTCTCTTTCCTCTCTCTCTTTCTCTCTCCCTCTATCTTTCTCTTTCATGCATACACTCACAAACACACCCATCCAGTAAAAAAGCACCATGCATTTTCCTCTCACAAACGGAATGAAACACACCACACAATCAACACACACACACACAGTGGGTTTACACTACAGGCAAATGCATTACATCCTCTTTCTGTGAAGTCATAAATATTCGGTCGATCGGTCCGGTTAGGGCGGGCGTCTTGTATGTGGGCAAACACTTGGGATGGTTTATGCTTGACAGACAGAGCATCACTGGAGACTCGTCTCAAAAGGTCTGCACGATTAATCATATCAATCACATTTGCCTTATCCGAGGAGGAGGTGGTAGGGTATCATGTTTATTATTTGCCTACAGTGAGTCCTCTCCTCCCCCTAATATGTAGAACATGTTGATTTTGTACGCCACCTTTCATCCCATATCTTATCAAGAATATTGATAGATATTTGAACATATCTGATCTTTATCACAAAGAAAAAGAAAAGAATAGGAGCATATGATGACCATTATTAAACTCCCTATATTGTAGACCACTTCACAATGAAGAGCTAGCAAGGAGTTAACACTAGTAAGAGAATCTAACTATATGTACATGTATCTCTAACTACAAAAAATGTCCCCCCCCCCCCCCCTCCCCAATTTAGGTAATGACTGTACATTTACATGTACATTGTAGGTCACCATTCAGGTCATCATTTGGGGCACTGAAACAATGCATTATATATGGAGAGTGGTCAGCAATTAAAAGATACCTCCCTCCTCTTATGCTCTCACATCAAAGAAACTCTACAAGGCCAAAGCTTTTTACCTGACCTTTTATAGGGACTCTACTACATACATGTGTATCTTTAGACAACATAGGTATTCATGTATCTAAAGCTTACAAATTTATGCAAAAAATATGAAGTGCCAATCATAAGCATGTAATATCCATAAATAAATATAACAAGATGGATTCAACTACTACAATTAGACACCATCCAAAGTTTACGATGTTCATCTTGATGATTGGCTGTCTAATGAAAATTATAAAAAAATGTGCGCATCTACATTCATCACAACACAAGGCTTCCATTATTGTGGTTGTATTATAGTGCTTGTATTGCTGAACTCTTGGCTGTAGATTGGCTAGTGCTCACCAAGTGTTATCATCAAGTCTTGAAATGAAGGGATTATCAATTATGCCTTATGGCTTGAGACGAGAGCAAGTTACCATGGGTTCACCTCAGTCAAAAGCCATCTGTCCAGTCAATATCATTTTCAAGAGAGATTCAGCAGCTCTTCCTACATGGCATGTTTTGATTCATACACTGTAGTGATGGACATTGGTTGATAACGTCTAGCTTATAAATGTATTGAAAATATTTATGCTCATAAGTGAGCCTACATCATATGCACATGATATATTACAAGTACATGTAGGATTACATACATATCTTATCTGATTTAAAACTCTAAGGAGGCAATTTCTACAAGCTATATCTACACACATGCAATGACAAAATAGGTAACCTGGCGCAAATCAATGCCACCACATACACATACATGTACATAAGGAAAGAAGGATGCAGACACCTGTCAAATAACAAGTTCATATGTACAGTTTATGTGCGTTAACACCCCTACCAAATATCATGCACGAATATGAAGTCAAAATGACTTTTTAACTCTCTTCATTAGACATTCACTGAACTGAATAGAGGCCCTTATGAATCATCAAATGATTTGAGAATGGAGGGCCCTGTAATCAATGCATGCAGCTTGTGTTGTATCTCCCGTCAAGTCATACATTGTATCTTTAAAAAAAATGTCATTCTCATGAAATGTGGCACAAGTAAATGCATTTCAGAAGAAGATTTTAAGAAAATAGATACTATTGTATGACTTTCATACCTAAACTGGGCTTTCTTGGGTGTTGGTATTATGAACATTTCAATCTTCGTTCAATTTAGTGCACATGCGGGCATGGGTGTATGTAGTATGTACAGTATGTATTTATGCTGTCTTGGATCGAGGCAGACTGATTACCCATAAAATTTGTGGCGAGGAGGAAAGATGCCCTGGAGATGTACTAGATAATGAGATCATCACTACTTCACATCACTCCTCATATCTCCTCAGACTCGCACCCTACCCTCCATTCAGACAAACAGAATTCACCGTATAGCTACAGGAGAACCGTACATATAGCAGACCTGCCAACCTCTGGAGTTCAAAAATTGTATTCTTTAATCCCAAAAGTTGTATTTTACTGACAAAAATTGTATTAAAAAAACAAACACGAATCAATGCCTCTTACAGTTCCTACATACAGGAAGATTTTTTTTATTTTTATGGATCATTGGTTGAATATGTACAGTATGATTTCATCATGACTGGTGTGTTCGATGAACTAAAGAGCATCCCCAAATTGCTGATGTGAGATGCTTGTACTATACTTAACAGGACAGAATGGACATTTTGCCATTGAAAATGGCACACACACAAAAAAAATACAAAAAAAAATTAAAAAAAAAAAAAGAATTGTGGGGATATTGCATTTTATTGATGAAAATCGTACTGTCGTATTTACTTCTAATAATCGTATGAAATATGATTTAATCGTACTGGTCAGGTTGGCAGGTCTGATGTAGGTAGTTACCTTTTTCTTTAGTCTGAACAAAGTTTGTATACAGAAATATTGTATAATAAAACGTTGTATTGCGAAACACATGTTTGAGCACTGTTTCGATCGTTTCAATAAAGAACCAGGGTCACCTTCTAGTTTCAAACTGTACAAAAATCACAAAACTGGGCGGGGCTTATCGTGAACGCGCACTGATGACTGGCCAGCATGTTAATTGACCTCTTCAAAAATAGTTTCTTCATACAACGTTTCTTCACATGATATTGTAATCTAAGAGTACTGTATGTCCCTTTCATTATACAAAGATTCTTTACACCTTTCTTTCAACGAGTTTCATATCAATTTGTTTATAGTCTGAACAGTCTACATGTACTATACACACGCATACATGTTATGATGCATTCAACACTCCCTTTCAACCTGTCAGCATCGGACCTCTATGCAATGATCTATCAACATGTGTCATGCTTTCAATGGCACTTACTTCAGTGGATCGAGTCTTTTCATATATTCAATGTTCCTTTTACAGGTGTAATGTACTTGACGCTCTCTAATGTTATGTTGCAATTCACCAACATATTTAATCCCAGCAAAATAATGTAAATTTTGAAAATTACAATTTCATAATGTACGAGGAATGACCTTGTTTATTAATCTTGTATGTTTGATGAAGGCCATTTTTTACACATCCTATTTTAATTGATATTGCTTTGATAATGCTTTGAAACTAAATGTTTAAATGATCAATTTAGAAAATGTGATGTAAATTTTATAAAATTAATGGGGATCAAACCCAAAATTATTACTATGAGGGTGTTGAATTATTAAGAACTGAGACTGCTATCAAGTAAGGTTAATGAATTAACATTATACACCTTATTAAACAGGTACAATTTACTTGTAGTTGAGTTCTCATACACCCACCTGTAACCTAGTCACAACATCTTTACTTTCCTTGTGAGTAAATAGTCGATACAATAGGCAAATCAAAATAACCTTCAGAAAATGCAGATGATTAACTGGCATAAAACGAAACTCATTTACAGATCATCATGATTAGCCTTCTAAACTGTAATACACATGAACTAGTACTTTGTCAAGAGCAAAAACTGAAAGCAATCATTTATACTATCATCAATCATCAACTATAATATAAACACACAACCAGTTTATAACAATGAGGATTTAATAGATTAAAACTGAAAGTAAATTTATTACATCATCAATCAGGTAGCTCAAGTGATATATCATTTGTGGCTTAATGTTCTGTGGCCTTATTTACCACTTCATAAGGGTTTAATCACCCTATAAAGCATGTGGGTTGTGACTGGAGACACTAATCACTTTCATTCTTTTTATTTATGAGTAGAATTGAAATTGAAATCTGTGTACGAGACACATTAAAAGACAACAAACAGAGACGATACACAAAGAAAGGTTTATTAAGACAGGCAGGCAGGCTTCATAAACGGACACTAACAAACACACACTATCCAACGATTTACAGAAGAAAAAAAAATAATATAGTAACAAAAAAAAGAAAAAAAAAGAAGAAAAAAAAGGTATAAATTGTAGCTCTGGACAGTACCTAAACAAGTGATAAAAAACTATTGTGGCGTTGCAAGAAAGTTGCAATCAATTGCAAATCCCCCGAATCAAGCGTAAGTCTTGCGATTAACTGACAATTTGCAATTGGTCACAACTCAACTTTTTTGCAAGGCCCCATTAGTAAAAGAGGGAGAGAGAGAGAGGGGGGGGGGGGGGGAGAATAAAAGCTGGATCTAGTTAACTTAATTTAAATGTTAAAACTTTAATCCTAACAAAGTCATGGGAAGTTTTGGAGACTAGTGGTGCGTTGCAAGAAAGTTGAATTGCAATCGTAACTTGCAATCAATCGCAACTACAGGAAAATTTGTGAACTTCATTAGTCACTATTTTTCAAAACATTCAGACTTATTCTGGGATATATTTTGTTAGAAATAATACTACTAATCTTATAAAAGTAAATGATTAGAAAAAAACTATTCTTAATCCTGGGGGCTTTGAAGATGCAAATGCAAGAAAAGACAAATAATGTGTATTTCCACTTACATCATTTGAAGATATGATGGTGTCGTCTTGCTGGCATGTCGTTTGGTCATGAGTACACTTGTTGTCATAGATACACCAATCACAGGCCCAGGGGCTTGTCATGCATTCGGAACAGCTGGAAAGGAGAGAATGATACTGGTCATTTTCGTACCCTTACATGGATGGAAAACCTTGCAATCACTATGTCCTCCTCGAATATCATACCTCCAGAAGTTTGAAGGTAACCTCTTTGGACAAACAATATAAAATATAATCTCTTGAGAGCTAAAAGGACATTGTCTAGTATCCTTCAACACAGACTCAACAACCTTCTGGCTCTAAATAAGACCATGTGAACATACATGTAAATAGGAAATATTGAAGTGCATGACGAGGAAGTGTGAAAGTGTGCAAACATCTGAAACCCTGAATTAAAATCATTCTTTGAGAATTGTATCATTCGCATATTCAATTTGACATATCATACTTGAAAAACTAAAATGTTGCATCGCATTCTAGTATTTAACAAGTAAACACATAATAATTCATTTGATGACTACATTTTTGTATGCCTAACTACATAAAACTTGTATCAGAGCTTTGTGATAAATTTTTTTTTTTTTTTAAATGACGGTAGTAGCTAAATTAATTGAATTTGAAGTATGCTCTTTCATTATTTTGTATGAATTCCTTAATCCAGGAAGCCCCTAACTCGCTATTATTCTAAGGGCCAACACTAACAACCACAAAACTTTGTTTCAATATGATTGAAGAATGATGAATGTGATCAAGTGATTTTGATGTGCCAAGAGGAAGGATACTTGCGGTATTCTGAAAATCTGATGTTGATTAACAAGTACAGACAGTTTATTCAAACACATGGGTAATGGTTAATTACTTTTCCCCCTTTCAAGATTTTCTTACCAATTCCTTCCGTCTGACAAAACTTGAATTTTCTTTAAAGAGTGCAGCAGACAACAAATGCTGAGTTTGGGTTTGAAATGATTTCCTTCCTTTTGGAAGAGGAATATGTTACAGAAATCATGTCTAGCCCTAAGTTTTTTGCCACAGATGGAAAATTGATATAAAATAAAATGAAAGATATATTTTTGCAACAGTTTTGAATTCCAACCACACCTTGGAAAAGTTTCTTTTGCAGTGTTGAGGTTCATGAATAAGCAGTATGCAATGATACATACATATTATCATTTTTCTCCACAGCTACATACATGTATAAAACTTGGTTTCTCCAAATAGAAGTCCTTACAAAGCAAGTGAAATACATATAGCTGTGTCAAATTTTCCACATTATAAGGTCTGCTGTAGAAAGTAATAAGTATTCTTTATCCATCTTTATACAACGTTCTACAAAATGTCTATGTTTATAGTAATCAGGGGCACGGTCCTCATTAAAATATCAGTGAATATTCAAGGTGCATTTGATCTCTAATCAAGCCTTTTATTAACCGGGCGCCGGGCGATTTTTACCCCCCGGTCCCTGACTTTTGGCGCCCGGTAAGACGGGGAAAATGAGTACCGGGCGCCGGTCATTTTTTATTTCTGGCGCCCGGTCTGGGAGAATTAACATTCTCTGTTTCATAAACTTCCACATGTCTAGCACTTAATGTTCACAAATGTGACAAAAACTTACTTGATACGAGTAAAATGTGGACTGAATGAACCCTAACAAATCATTTTATAATGAGAATCCTAATTAAAATCGCCCATAAACAATTGCAGCACGAATACGAGCGGCCGTTCAATCCTACTCCTAGCCCCACTGCTATGGGGGCTAGCAGCGGCGTGCAGACCGCTAGCTGAGATCGAGAGTACGCGAACAACACTCTCACTCCGTCTAAAAGTTTGACTGTGCGAACGTGGTTAGCGGCTGGCTGTGAGAACGAGCATATGCATAGTTTCGCTATAGCTTTGTTTTGGCGATTCCTGTAGCGCGCACTCATGTACATTGCACACAATACAGGGGATGTACACCACTCAAAGACGAGAGCATTTCCCCAGGCCATGCATACACACACAAATGACATAATCAGTGCACTGCACTACACACACAGTGTCAGTACAAGAAAGTCCCGATGTAACTTCCAAAAATCCATCCCAAAAGCCAAATTTTGCTGTCAAAAATGCGGAATCGGAGCCATATTTCCAAAGCTCACGGGGGTTTAGCCCAGTTTTAAGAAACAACTTCACCAAAAAAGCGCTAAAAATCAAGAAATCAGCGATTTTGTTACCAGTTTTTTTGCCTATCGCATGCCCTTCGAATGTGATGGTATCTTCAAAAAGTCAAATGAAAAACGAACACCGGACCTGCTGATGCATTGACTTTATGTACAAAGTTTATTGCAACTCCAGACTTGCCTTGATTCGACCGCAATTAAGCACCAAAGGGTGCCGCACCTTGGGCATAGAACATCATCGTGTGTTGCGCCGCAATTCAGCGACCTTCGTACTCATTGACTAAAATTCTGTGATGTTTTAAATAATGGATTTTTCTGATAAAATAGGTAAATATATTTAACAAATATTTTTTTTTAAATTTTCTAATTTTTTTATAATTTTTTTTAATTATTATTTTTGTTATTTTTTTTTAAGTGACAGGTCGGCCGCTCTCAATGATTGCATGCGTTTTTATTCAAAGAAACATAAATGCAATAGCATTTTATAGGGAAAATAACAAAAACGTAAAACAGGCAAAATCTGTTTTTTCACCTAAAATATGAATAATATGTTTTTTGAAAGTGACAGGTTGGCAGCTCTGCATGAAAAAAATTGTAAAAATAATTTAATTCCCCCCTTCCTAACATTTTTCAATTTTTGCATTTAACAGCATGAAAATAGTATTAAACATGAACAACAACAACAACTACAAATGACAGATTTATCCAAGGTATGAGTGATTTAATATTAGAGTGCTCAACATTTAAACTAGAAATTAAACTACCGTATGTATAAATAAAAGGTAACGGTTAACAAATAATTTAAAGGAATACATATTTTCATCAATTTTGGAAACGGCTCCTGGTCCTGGAAAACGGCTCCCGGTCCTCTAAAAAATTTAAGGACCGGGAGCCGCTTTTTCAGATATTTGGCTCCCGGTCTGCTTTGACTTAATAAAAGGCTTGTCTCTAATGCTCTGCTAACAAAATCTACACCCCACCCCTTTCCCCCAGGATCTAGACTCATAAAACAAGGACTTCATTCCATGGGCCAGGGCAAAGATTTAAGCAAATGATTTGGATATGGAGAAAATAAATCAATTCTGGAAAATGTGCATAAATGTATCTTCATTTTGTTACGAGAGTAAACTTGAACATTCTTATATAAAAAAAAAATGATTTGTCCATTGATATATTTAGTGCACAATTTCTATACAAATTATACTGATATAATTTTTTAGAGAGAAAAAACGTGTTCTATGTAAAGAAAATATTCAAAAAGGCATTGAAATTTGATATTAAGGTATCAAGTATGCCTAAAGCATTCTCCTCACAAATACTTTGTTTTTTGTTCCTTCCTCTTGCAATAGTGCAAACTACAAGTTTGTTAATTATTTGTTTGATATGTTTTCCTTCCTTATGGCAAGAAAACATGCAAGTCCTGTGCTACTTTTACGCTATTGAAAATAGACACACTTCTCACAGTATGAAAAGGAACTGCCATATATTATATTTCCATACCACTTAAACTAAATTTGATTATCCAACCTTCTAACATGAATTCCTCTAATGTTGAGGTAGAGCAATGAATGAAAATTCAAGGCAGTTGAAAAACAAGTCAAGGTTACTGAAAATATTTCAATCATTTGTCCTAGATGTATGCAGGCACCATAATTGCTACTTGAATTATACAAGATATTGAATTTTTACCAAATAAAAAAAGAGGCAGGGTAATAAGAGGAATCCCACACAGCCAATTTTCATTAATGAACAGCACAAATCAATATGAGAAGTAATGATTGAATTTGAATACATATGGCACCATGTGGAACTGTAGCCTTAAAATAGATGTTGGTTTAAAATGAAGAATTAAAAAAAACAACATTCTTGGGATCATAGTGGAAAAAAGGGAGAACAAAAGAAATGTTTTAAAATTATATCAAATGGTGAAACAAAAAGATAAAAGGCGAAAAATGAGTGAGAGTAGTAAAAGAGTCAGCTACATTTGAGCATGTCATAAAACAGCTCCGAAAACTACTGTTGTAAAGAACCACCAGTATAATACTACACATAATTCATCTGGGTTAAGTTTTGAAAAGGAAGTATTCTTCTGGTGAAACAAAAAAACGTGTGCCAAGTCTGATATCCCCTCTTCATCATATCACAAATAACTGGGAATCTCAAATTCTTTCACCTCTAATGATATAAATTTTGCTTTATTTTCTGTACATGTGTTGACACCATGTCATTCAAAGACAAACTATATAATAATAATAATAATAATAATGATAATAATAGAGAGAGAAAAATATGAATAATCCTCACCTTGAAATAAGAGAGCAATCGTAGAAATCAAAGTCTGTCTTGACAAAGGCTACTCTGGTCTCATTGGAGTAGATGCTCAAGGCAACTGTTACAGCAGCTGCAATCAATACAAGCCCAGGCCAGGCACAAACAAACGGTAGAAAATTATATGAAAGGCCAATTGAGGGGAACGAAGACATTAAAATGAATCTTGAGTTGTGGTAATGGAATTCCATTTAGACAGAAACGGGTTCAAAGTAACTCTCACTTGGTCATCATTCAGTACTAGGTTTAGAAAAGCAAATCATGAGTAAAGAAAGATAAAAACTTGCAGGAAATTTTTTTTTTTTGCAAATAGAAGGCCACTTCTTGTTTGTTCATTGCCAGAAGGGCATTAACTCATAAAAGCTCAATTAATGTCATTCTGGCTCCAGACAATGTTATTTACATATCTGCAGTGTATGAGTTTGGAAGACCACATATTGTACTTCAATATTCTATCTTTGTTGCTCATCTAAAGTATTTTTAATTAAATCGTTTAGAAAATATCTTTAAAAAAAAAGGTTTTGTTTCATTCAGTGAGAATTCACTTTTCATTATTACCACAAACTCAATTTCACATTTAAGTGTCTATATGTCATAGACATGAAGAATGACAAGTTCATTCAGGATACACTTATGAATGCTTCTAATTCAGTTTACAAGTGGTAGGGTACTTGAGAATTTGATCTCAAGCTCTTGTCTGTGGTTGAGCCTTGAGGCTTGAGGCTTTCCCCCATCCATCTGAACTTGGAATGTGATGCACATCATTTAGGAATGACAGGGGGGCAGGGAAAAAATACTCTAACAAATTTGGGGGGCTACTTTTCAAGCTTGCTTGCATGAAAAAATCACTCTTTAATTTGTTTTGTATTGAACTCTATGCAAATTTTTGGGGGCTCTTTTATGACTTTCGGGGGCTTTTTTAAGCATTTCGGGGGCTAATTCGCCCCGAGCCCCCGTGTATTTTTTTCACTGCAGAGGGTCTGCCCTTGGAAATATAAATAAAATGGTATATATATATTTCTGTATATTTCTCTATCCCCTCCTACTGCACTCGATCAGGTTAGTGTCAGAAGGGCAGGACAGGTATTTGACTCTTCTGGCTCTCAGAGGCCAATTGCATGTACTTAAAGACATTTATTTTACTTTCTCTTGACAGTAAAGTATAGATACTTCATGGATATTTAATCCATCTAAAAAATGCAAATCCAAAAGTGAAGAGTAAATGCACTTCATTTTGGATGATAATATCGAATAGGAAATACCACACTTCCAACAAATACATATTTACTTCATGGGATATCGAAAAAACAGGAAATACCACAATTACAACAACTACTTTACATATTTACTTCATGAGATATTGAATAGGAAATACCACACTTCAAACAAATACATGTACTTCATGGGTTGTAAGAGCATTGTGAAAAAATAAACAAGTGGCTATTGGCTAATGTTTCTTTCAAGTGTCAATTTTAGCCTAATGAATATTTCTGAGGATTTATCAAGGCTATGGATTGTATCTATTATTATGGTAAACTGCATGCAAATGCAATGGAATGAATTTAAATACAATGTAAGATAAAATGTGATTCCTCATTCAAATACGGTATATACCAACATGTACATGTACATTGCAACAATTTACACATTAACAAAAAAGAAGAAGATGAAGAAGCCAGTATGCAAGCCTTTTATTAACCGGGCGCCGGGCGATTTTTTACCCAACGGTCCCTGACTTTTGGCGCCCGGTAATACGGGGAAAATGAGGACCGGGCGCCGCTCATTATTTATTTCTGGCGCCCGGTCTGGGAGAATTAACATTTTCTGTTTCATAAACTTCCTTATATGTCTAGCACGAAATGTTCACAAATGTGACAAAAACTTACTTGATACAAGTTAAACGTGGACTGAATGAACCCTAACAAATCATTTTATAATGAGAATCCTAATTAAAATCGCCCAGAAACAATCGCAGCACGAATACGAGCGGCCGCTATCTCCTACTCCTAGCGCCACAGCTATGGGGGGCCTAGCCGCGGCGTGCAGACCGCTAGCGGAGATCGAGAGTGCGTGAAACAACACTCTCACTCCGTCTAACAGTTTTACTGAACGTGGTTAGCGGCTGGCTGTGAGAACGAGCGTATGCATAGTTTCGCTATTGCTTTGTGTTGGCGATTCCTGCAGCGCGCACTCATGTACATTGCACACAATACAGGGGATGTACACCACTCAAAGACGAGCGCATTTCCCCAGGCCATGCATACACACACAAATGACATATTTCAGTGCACTGCACTACACACACAGTGTCAGTACAAGAAAGTCCCGATGTAACTTCCAAAAATTCATCGCAAAAGCCAAATTTTGATGTAAAAAATGCGGAACCGGAGCCATATTTCCAAAGCTCACGGGGGTTTAGCCCAGTTTTAAGAAACAGCTTCACCAAAAAAGCGCTAAAAATCAAGAAATCAGCGATTTTGTTACCAGTTTTTTCGCCTATCGCATGCCTTTCGAATGTGATGGTATCTTCAAAAAGCCAAATGAAATACAAACACCGGACCTGCTGATGCATTGACTTTATGTACAAAGTTGATTGCAACTCCAGACTTGCCTTGAATCGACCGCAATTCAGCAGACCTCGTACTCATTGACTAAAATTCTGTGGTGTTTTAAATAATGGATT
Source organism: Strongylocentrotus droebachiensis (assembly GCA_035222895.1). Classification (NCBI taxonomy): domain Eukaryota; kingdom Metazoa; phylum Echinodermata; class Echinoidea; order Camarodonta; family Strongylocentrotidae; genus Strongylocentrotus; species Strongylocentrotus droebachiensis. The sequence continues at coordinate 50,050 of JAVYIG010002141.1, forward strand.
TTTCTGATAAAATAGTTAAATATATTCAACAAATAATTTTTTTTAAATTTTCTAATTATTATTATTATTATTTTTTTTTTTTTTTAAAGTAACAGGTCGGCCGCTCTCAATGATTGAATGCATTTTTATTCAAAGAAACATGAATGCAATAGCATTTTATAGGGAAAATAACAAAAACGTAAAATCTGTTTTTTCACCTAAAATATGCTTTTTCAAGCTGAATACTATGTTTTTTTAAAGTGACAGGTTGGCAGCTCTGCATCGTCATTATAGATGGTTTTTCTTAAATATTTTTTTCATAAAAATAACTAATTCCCCCTTCCTAACATTTTTCAATTTTTGAACATGAACTTCAACAACTACAAATGACAGATTTATCCAAGGTATGAGTGATTTAATATTAGAGTGCTCAAAATTTTAACTAGAAATTAAACTACCGTATGTATAAATAAAAGGTAACGGTTAACAAATTATTTAAAAGAATACATTTTCATCAATTTTGGAAAAAACGGCTCCTGGTCCTAGAAAACGGCTCCCGGTTCTCTAAAAAATTTAAGGACCGGGAGCCGCTTTTTCAGATATTTGGCTCCCGGTCTGCTTTGACTTAATAAAAGGCTTGCCAGTATGTGAGTTATTTTTTTTCATAAAATCATAGTACTGTTCCACAGCCTACATGATGACGTAGTATACACATCTATAGATACAAGGCATCTATAATTCATAAATTGTTCTGGAAAACAATGTGCTGTTTAATGTATAAATGTGTAAATAGAATAACACCCAGAATCGTTCATGACAGATTTATACTCGTCGACGATGTTTCAAAACGAATAACTCGCAACACAGATAAGAAAATGTTGCCATTGCCAAAATGTAAAACAGAATTGTACAGGAAGTCATTCATTTATTCAGGGAGTGAAATTTGGAATGATCTTCCACTTGAACTTAAAGAAGCACAGAGCCTAGCAGTCTTTAATAGAGCTCTAAAAGAAAATCTCACATGATAAGGTGTTCTTCTGCGTAGTTGATTTTTATCATGTTACTTGACTCCATTTTACAATGCTTACAATGTATTACCATTAATTATAAACTGTTGTTCTTTTGTGCAATATTATACTCAGTTAATGTATTCCTATGTTTTGGTTTAATTTATTTTCATAGTTGATTTTGTCATTATCTATTCAGTTTTTGTCATGTTACTTGACTCCATTACCATACAATGCTTACAATTATCATTAATGAACTGTTGTTCTTTTGTGTAATATTATATTCAATTAATGTATTCCCATGTTTTTGTTTAACTTATTTTCATAGTTGATTTTATCATTATTTATTATGATTCAGTTTTTGTCATGTTGCTTGACTCCATTACCATACAATGCTTACAATTATCAGTAATGAACAGTTGTTCTTTTGTGTAATATTATATTCAGTTAATGTATTTCTATGTTTTTGTTTAACTTATTTCATAGTTGATTTTATCATTATCTATTATGATTCAGTTTTGTCATGTTACTTGACTCCATTACCATACAATGCCTATATACAATTATCATTAATGAACTGTTTTTCTGTTGTGTAATCTTATACTCAGTTAATGTATTCCCATGTTTTTGTTTAACTTATTTTGTAGTTGTTTTTTATTATTATCTAAACCATGCATACATTGTGTTAAATGTTTAATAATCTGATATTGTACAGTTCTAATTGTCATTTATGTAATTGTTTAATGTGCTGTTTTTATAATCAGGGCTCTGTTGAAGACCAGGTTTTTATTTTTTGTATACTGAACAGACTACCCTGAATAAAGAAGTGAAATAAATAAAATTAAAAAAAATACAAACAGCAAGGGAAAAAAGATGCTCTGGAATGCTGTATAGACTCTGTACAAAATATATGAATTTAGCCAACAGAAAAAAAAATGTAATCATCATGTCTCCGTCAAAATTACATTTCCCCGAATGCAGACAGAAGTTTGTCTTATAATAAAAATGACTATAATGTGTAATGTTCCACCTGTACATCAGTAAGGTTGATCAAAATACATAAAGGATAAACATATAAATCATAAAACGGAGAGGATGGGCAAATACTTACATTGTCCAGATTCAATCTCAGGGATGATATCTTGAGGAGGGGTTTGGCATGTGATCTCATCACCATTTATGTTTGTTACTTTGGATGTGTACTGATTAAAGCGACATTCATAGCCACTGCCCATGGAGAGGGGTGGTAACTGACTCACAGAGATGACAATCTAGAAAAAGAGGAAAAAATTTGGATGATATGTGATGCTTCAAACTATTCCAAGAGGACATAAAAGAGGGTTGAAATCTTTACTGTACAGGTAGGCTTAACTCATCTTCTTTATCATTTTCGTTTGAGAATCTCAATTTACCAAATCTAAATACTCAACTCGGATTCTTACATTTCCACGACAGAGGGAACAGAGGGAATATTCTACCAGTGTGCTATTGTAATACAAATGTTAAACCAAGGAGGATATTACAAATGTGGTTAAACAAGCAAATATGTCAGTCCATCAGATACATGTATATATGATAGAAACCAGTGTAAACAAGTACTTTGTTTACAAGAGCCATGTTTACACTGTATGCTTGCTATTTATACCTTGAGTTATAACTTAATTCGTTTAATAGATTTATTCAGAGCTTTCCAGAAGTACAATGTACATCACTGACTGCTCCTGTGTATTTAATCACTGATAGAAGCATACTATATTACTATTACTGAGTTTTAGATATATCTACATATGCCTGTATCACTACAACATATTGCATACTACCACGTTTTCAAGTAGCAGCTTCTGATTTTGACAACATCCCAACAATAGCAGAACCAGATACCCCAGTGATCACTACAGGTCACCAAAAGTGTGAAAACCATTTGTTCGCCAGGAGTAATTGACTGTTCTCATAACACCGGTTTCCTGTTATTTCTCTTGTATCAATGATATGACAGTCTACTTTACTCCTGTGCACTTTCAAATTACAGTATATGGCCTAACCACATGTTACAGTGATCGCCAAACCACTTAAAAACCATCATATGATATGATATTTATAGCTATACTTGTACTCTGCCACTACTTTTGAAGATGTGCATTGTTAATACCACAATCCTGACAAATTTGTGACCTGGGGAAGAAATAATTTGCCTGACATTTGACAATATCTGCCAAAGTTCAAGAGTTCTACCTGTCACGATGGTTTTCAATCATCCGAAATCTTGGCCATTACGAGTCCATTATCAATACAAGTACACACATGTATCTATCTCTTCATAATGAGCAGGCCTTTGCGGTAGAAGGAAAAGCATGAGAGGCATTCGCATTTGCCCGACTCCGAGAGGAGATGGCCAATAATAACACTGGCTATTCAGGGCAGACACTCCACAGGCTATTCAATTACCCGCAGTTGACATTTTACTTTTCTGGGGCTCATTAATGATTTTTCCTTGAGACAAACATCTGGTTGTTCTAGTGACAGAAGACTGTTGCTAGATTCTAAGATGATAATGAAGTTACCAGGACATGACAACACAGGTTGCCTGGGTTCTCATCTTACCACATCTTCTAATTTATTGAAGTCTTCCTTCAACATCCTCACAGTTCCCTTATCTTACTTCCCCCAGCTTCATGTACCTATGCAGGTGTTCATGTAAGTCAACATTATAAGAATACAAGTACTTGTACATGTACATGGGATATCTTTATCAAACCCCATGGCACTTTTGCTAAACACTTACAAATTTATAAAAACTTATCGGCCTACATATAATTAAACACAGGAAACATATAAGTAGCAATGTTCATAAGATAACCAAAAAATTATAATGCTTAACATTTTTCTATCTGATAAAACAGAGCTCAGTCCTTTGTTTTGTGCAATTACCATTCATTTTACACATTAAAAATGTGGGGGTTTTTTTGCGGCGGTTATCAGGTCACATCTGAACGAGCTCTTAAGCTTCCTGTATTGCACAATATCTAACCTACATGTATAATACTCAACACTAAACACTACCATTCACAGAGTTGGCTACATGTACATAAATGCTCCACATACTCCATAAAAAAGTACCAGCATAGTGCTTTATTTTGAAATGATCCGATATGAACACAAATGTACAGTAAATAGCTCAATCACCACTACTCAATTCCTAAATAGTAGAGTGACTAGATAATATAAAATGTAATAACCTCATGTGATAAATTATTTTTAAAATTGACAATTCTGAATAACATTAACTATTAAAGGGGGGTGTAAACTGACAAGACTATGTGTCTTTCCCGTAGCTTGACTCGGGGCCATCAGGTATAATACGACTATGAATGCGACTGCAGCTGCAATCACGTGCATGCGACATACGCAAAACCGAAGCACGAGGAGAACTTCGGTCTGTTTCGCGAACCCTGACCATGTAGAGATTAAGTCACTGACTACCGTTAATCAAGTCTATTAGTTTCTTGCGCAGGTGTCCAAAAGGAGACGTAGATGGCGTTCCCCTGTATTCATCAGTTTACACCGTCCCCCTTTGTTTGTTTTCTTCCAAATTGTCTTTGAGTACATGTACACACAGTAGTCATCTTCGTATCAGTAAAGTAATTTTTCTTTCTAAATAGTTATCTGATTTTTCTGCTTTTGATATTTGGCCTCAGAGGTCTCCGTTTTAAAAGAAATATTGTATAAATCAAACTCATTGTTGAATTGTTGGTAATTGGTAGTCATTCGGAACACAACGCTTGGAGTACATTTACACTGTATGTAATGTAGGCCTTCACTTGTACATGTACATTGTACTTTTATTTAATTTTCAAAGTTTTAATTTTAGTACACCGGTATGTAGGCCGATTTCAACAATTCTGCATTATTTCACAAGCAAGAAATTCATGGAAAATGAATTTTAAAAAAAAAGATTTAATTTGTTCATGTACCTAAAAATGCAACAGTTCAGCAGCAAGACAATTAACGGCATACATGTGACTTCTGGTAAGAGGTAAAGAAAATAAAATAATTCCAACCATCAACATCAATTAATTTAAATAACTGGCTGAGAGATATTCCTTTTAGTGTAATTCAGTGTTTAGTGACAAAATAGCAGATATCATGGAGTTACCACAGCTCCTCATGATTGATACATTAACAACACCCTTGCACTCTTGACATGCAGTAAGTATGTTCTGTTTTCACATTAGTGTTCAGGAAACATGTACACATGATTTACATATAGACTAGAGTGTGTATGCATTTCTTTAAATCTCAATAGAATTGTTTGATCATCAACATGTACTTTACACAACAGGGTTGGCCAAGGTCATGAACTTTGTGGAAATGCGTTCTCCCAGTCCATGACCACAAAATGTAATAAACAGTGATAAATGGAAACCTTCATCTTCCTCATAAACCAACAGCCTTGAAACATTTATTTCAGGATGACAAAGAGTCACACGTATGTACAATACACAGTTGTAGTAGTACCAGCATCAAAATTATACATTTATGAATGGTCTATACTATATAGAGGGTTGAGTTCTGGGAAAGGTGAATGAATAATTTGTGAACTTATTCATTCTTTTCAAGTTAGGCCATTAAAAAAAAAAAACATGTTTAGCGTCCCCGCCCGCTTCCTTTTTTGGGGCCGCCTCCTATCTTCTTCTTTTTTTAATTGTAATTTTTTTTTTTTTTTTTTAATAATTTTTCTAAAGAAAAAAAATCTGAACAAAACTGCTAAAATGGATCTATTTCTGATTAAAAAAGAAAAAAAAGGGCCTCCTCCTTCCTATTTTTCAAAAACACATTTTTTTTTTTTTTTTTGGGGGGGGGGGGCCTTTGTGTGAAAGATTATAAATCAGAGAAAATAGTGTACCCTAAAGAGGATGGCTCTATAAAATACCCTCATATTCAAAATATGACAATTAACAGCTAAAGGTTGTGGACGACACTTTCATGATGTTTGTATGGTTCTATCTACATATTTCTGGTTACAGTGCATGTGACTGCAAGACTGGGCCAGTTTCTTATCATTATGATGATTCCAAAACCTCATGATATAGGCCTACACCAAAATATATCTGCTACATGATCAATAACCTTTTCCAATCACTTCCATTCAGTCTAGCTCTTTTATAATGCAATCACATCAAAGGCCCTGTCTTATCAAGAATTAGTACAGAATAGGAGACTGTAAACTTTTGATTGATTGGAGGACTTGCAATTGATCTTTATATTTAAACTTAAATTCAAGGCCCATGCAGAACTCAACTTTATCTAAACCCATGTAACCATGTGCTGAATGGATGCACGTGTAGCTTGCCACTCTGGTTTGCACATTGACCTCCCAAAATGTACTAATTTGAGTTCATGTGCGTGTTAAAAAATGCATAGAGCCAACCTTCATGTTTCAACCTTCATACATTTAAGTCTGTTTACTTCTAAAGTTGCATAATATACTGTACATACATTGCAAATGTATGCAGTTACTGTACATGCATGATTGCATGCTTACAATTATTGTCATACTCATGACATTGTAGGTGAGGCCACATAGGCATACAAGAGCATACCTAATGTGTTCTGTGGTACGTGTCTCTTGCAAATTCTATCTAACATATTTATAAATCCTAGGTCTAAAGTCAACAATATAAATCTGATGAAGCTCCTTTGTGTACATACACACTAAGGTACATGTATATACATGTACACACTAAGGTACATTTGAATTGTCAGTTCCTACATAATATATGACCACTGCACACAGACAGTGTGTCATTCAGTCATTCTGCTCATTACCAATTCATTTTACATGTCTTGCTTCAACATGTTTCATCTGCTTGTCACAACGGATTGCTCTGCGTTGCAGTGATGCATTCCAATGTATTGTTGGTTGCCAGGGATATACATGCAGTCTAGTGGAAGGATGCATAAGAAGTGTATGCCATCAATTCATGCTACACATCACATCATCTCAGACGTGTACTTCTAAGACAGTGGAGGCAGTCTGGCTGCTCGCTTCAACTAACGACACTTCTTCCAGGAGTTATAACTTTTAGAGGTCCATTTAACAATGTTAAATCTGAGATACACGGCCCTACGTGTTATCAGTGTCTGTGATATGGTGTAATATTGAAGCCCTAAAAAAATTGCGCTTCAAAATGATCAAGAAGTGCCTCAAAAAAGTACAAATCTTTGAGTGACCAGATTTACCATACTTGTTTTCCCCAATAGACTGTAGTGTTATAAAAATTGTTAGGAAAACACAAAATTTAATTTCGATTTCCAATCATAAATATCTTGATAATCAGACAGGCGATCGGCTTGTAAAAGTCATGGGGTTCCTGACTGACCTAAAGGTTTATAATTATCATTGCAGCATGAGCTATTAATTCCAGGATTTCGTTTCAGAATCTGAGGCAAAGATACCATACCCAATCCCTTTAAATTCTTTTTATTCCTGATGCTCACAGACTTGCATCAAGCTGCGACCTACATGTGCATGTGCATGCTATAATATGACACAACTGAAGATTCTGTCATTCTTATTTTCATTCCTCTCTGTTTCAAGGCAGTTAGTGTATCTTAAACTCTGTTGATTTGTACTTTTGTCCCTGCACTAGCTATCCTTTCATTCGCATACCGGTATACTTAGAAATCCATGCAGAACCAATGAAGGCCTAGCTACACGAGAGGACATGGTATCAGCAGTCATCTATAGTACAGTACAATAAAGCCTTTCACAACAATGGAAGCCTGTGCACACTTTTTCACAGTTCGGGGTCCTTTTCATTCACGAATTGGCAGCTTTTGTCATTTTTAGGAACAGACAGGATTAGGAAAGAAAAGACTTGTCTGGAATATACATGTTAACTGATACCTATTGTGATTGATACTATTGTGTCTGACATGCTCTGATTATTTACAACATCTATTGTGACTCCTCATTCAGAGTACCATTTTTAGCCAAAAGTCAAACTCAATATATAAACAATGGGGGGTTTACTACTTCATTCACAAGCAAGGCCAGACTAATTTAGTTAGTACCAGTATTGTGGCAGGGCTCCACATAAACTTTTTAGGAAGGGGATCCGGTTTGAGCTTTTTGACAGTCTGTGTGCATGAGCACGAAGTAAACAAAATTAAATCAAAATTTCAGGGCCAAGACTGGGATTTTGGGTGCCTGTTAGTGTCAAGCCCTGACTATGGTGTTGTGATTGATTAATATATATATATATATATATATGTTCATAAGGCATGATTTTATCAACATTAATCTATTCCAAGCCCCTCCCTTCAATATTATTTAAATCAGCATCACATGAAAACAGGTCCATATAAACAACTAAAAGGAACAAAAGGAACACCTGTCTGCTAGTGCTACGTACCGCACTACAAGAATTGCGCACGACTGCACATGTGATAAAGAATGGCTGAGATAAATGTTTGGAAGCCAACACATACATGTAGATCTACAATGTAGTAAGCCTGTCAGAAAGATGTGCACAAACATTCTATTTGCCTCATCTGTATACACACAATAGACTTGAAACTAAAATATTTGCCCTAAAGGCTGTATTCCTATTCACATCATAGTACATCCATTCATTATAAGAAAGTGCAACAAGTACGGTAGTTGTTCCTGTTCAGTACAGGCCATGTACAAAGAACCAAAAGTAAATAAAAATTGATGAATGCTTTTGAGGTGGTAATCGTTTTGTATTATCATCAAACATAGTCAAGTATGGAAGCCATTCTAATGCATGAGTGCACAAGAATAGTGCATAATACCTATATACAGCTATCAATTAATCCAACTGTTACACGTCCATTTAGATTCAATGCAGTACCAGTATCTTTATAAAAATATTATTCACAGAAACTGCAGCTGGGATCACTCAAGAAGTTGTACAACTACATGTATTCTTGTGAGTTCCAATGAATAATTAATATTTGTTTCAGTGGAGATTATGTAATAGAATGGGTAATTTTTCAAAATAGCATACAGTTGGAACTAAAAGTTTCTTTTTCTCACAAGAAATTGCAGTAACATGAATTACACTAGTGACTTCATTACTCTTCATATAGACACACACATGAGAAGATATACATCATCAAGAATACAACCTCTAGCATGCAAAACAGAATAGAACACCAATCCAAGTTTATTCAAACTATTTTAACACAAGTTGAACTTTGGAGACAGAAGCACAAAAAATTCCATTCATTTGACCATGATTCACATCCTAATCGAATATAAGTTTGAAGTAAGAGGGGCAATACAATGAGAACGGGGTCTCAGTTTAACCCATAGCAGTTAAGTGATGCTTTATTTTTATCTTTCAATCCAGAATGCTCTACAATTACAAATTGTATATATACACTGTATAAGAGCAGAAAGCAAAAATCATTGGAAAATATGGGCCAATTTCTGTTGCAGGACACTGTGCCATTCATGAATAAGAGTAATTTAATCAAAAGTATCAATTGAAGACTCTAAATTAGCAATGCAGAGTGAAATTTATGATCATTATATTTATTTACAAATTGGCAATTCCTTGATTTTTGTTGGTGATTTTCCTACACAAGGTATCAATCATTATACATATATATGAATAATATATGAAAATATGAATAATTTTGAGCTAATTTGAGGAGGAAATGCTGATTCATTAAAACCTTTCTAAAACTCTGAACTGCTACGTGTTAAATGACAGCTAATTCAAGATTTAATCACAATAAATTCACTGACCTGTTTTGACGGGGTGGACTTAGGGACACTAAAGCCCAAAGATGTGTCTGAGATGTCGATACACTGCTCTGAATCAAAGGGTAGCCATCGGGTGGGCACCTCCTTTTTCTCACATTCCTGGTAACGTGTACACCTGGGAGAGCGAGAGAGAGAAAAAGAGAGAGAGAGAGAGAGAGAAAGAGAGAGAGAGAGAGACAAAGAAAAAGGTGGCCGGAGAAAGCAAAGAAAGAAAGAGAAGACATTAATATACTTTGAAGTGTATTTCAAAAAATAATAAATGTACCATCTTTTCAATAAAATACTTATTCCTATGCAACTACTCCTCTACTTTAAAAATGTATATTAATGGTATTATGGTTATTCAGACTATGGTACAAATGGAATTCTCATTATTCTTATTGAAAATGAACATTAATTTTATTTTCCTGTACACTAAATATCGATCATTGAGAAAAAAATGATAAGATAAAAAAAATTAATTGACATTTTCTTAATATATGTGAAGACTAATAACAATTCAAGGCCATGTCAAAATGTTAAAATATCAAAGTTAACTCTTGTTTGGTCAACGAATAACTAGCATGGAATGAGCAACATATTTACCTTGCTTCCAATGTACACCATCCACAGTATGGGTCCCCATCTTGCCCTCCATTTTCTCCAATGCACTTCTCACAGGTTGTGTACTGACTGCAGTTTACCACAGACAAACGTACAAGCTATTAAAATATAAAGAGGAAAAGGAAAGTACTTGGTCAATAACTTATTAAGAAGTTCAGCCAATGCATAGATACACTTCAATCGCATGTACAGATGCCTCCTGTCAATGATAAAATTGGCCGTTGTTCAATCACGTCAAGTCAAATCTTTGATAAATCATCTGCTACAAGTCAGAAGGGCATTAATTCTATATTAAAGTATTTAAGGTAATGCCCTTCTGGCTCTTTAACTCTCAACAGACAAAATGTGCAGCTTTATGGTGGACCTACAGTGTATACTATTCAAATTCATCGGGAATCCCCTTTGGTGCAAGAAATATTACAAGGATGTGAAGGACTGAGGAATTTAAAAATAGTGGAAAAAAGAATGAAGACATCAATAAATAGAATTGGCTCAGGATGACTCCCAATAACGAAATAAACACAACAAAATGTAGCTATATTACGCATATGCACAATTGCACATCATCATTCGGTAGACAAAACGACACCTGCATTCAACTTGTCTACTCATATTATCTACATCAGTTCAAAAGTATGTTGACTTTTTTTGTTATTGTGCTATTGAAATTCTCCTTTTTCATGTATTTTAAGTACTACTGCAGGGCTCGACTTTATCGGGAGCCCGGTGGCCATTGGCTCCCTGAAACCCCTGCGGGCTCCCTGAAAAAGTGCTTGAGGAGCCCGGCTGGCTCCCTAAGTTTTTCTAGTATCAGCCACGAAAAATGCTGTTTCTTACCAGCACTTTAATCCATGTTTTAATCCATCTAAAAACCCAAATTCCGCAGTCAAAATCATGAAATATGCGCTAGGCATTCCAAGGCACACTTGGCTCAACTCCAGCGCGAATAATGAGTTGCAAAAGAAAACACATCGAGATCAGTGCAGGAATGCCATGCATGATAACGTTATATCTCCGCACTCGTAACGAGTGCGCAATACATGCTGCATTGTATGTCGGTGCACTCAGAGAATGTACACACTAAGACAAACGCACGTGGTCGCTGCGTTGCCAGAGCTGAGTGTATGTTTACGTCGACTCGTGTTTGTGATACATGTGCGTTTGTGATCGTGAGTGCTTATTCTTCAGCGTGCGTACCTGGATGGACTTGATTATTGTTTGAACATAATTTTACGAACTACAAACTTCAAAGGCGTGTGTAAAAAGGGGTTGATTGTTGTTTTGTGAACATATGTACGAATTAGGGAGATTCGTGGCTAATCGTTAAAACGGCGTGTATAAACGGTCAAAGGGACTGAAAAGAATAAAATATGGAATAAAAAAGTTTGACTTGATGTCGTTGGACTAACTTAACGGCAATCAATAAATGAATTTATTATTTCTTTCATATGTTTTCGCAAGGTTTGTGTACTACTATAAACTGTTGTGTTTTTTTCTTACAGTTTATGTATTTCACAAAATGTTTTTATTGTAAACTGAAAGTAATTTAGCCTTCCATGGGTTGGCTGTCATATAGTAATACGTCATTTGATTAATTAAAAAAAAAAAAAGTAAGATTAATTTTTCAGTACAGTCAGTTAATCCTCATGGTCACATTTACACTTAATAATACACCCCTCCCTGGTCCCGGCGCTGATGATTATAAAAAAAGGTATCGTGACGGTGTGTTTTAATAGTTAATGACCATTATTATGACCACAAAAAAAATGTGATAAACTTGGGCTCCCTGAAACCCCTGCGGGCTCCCTGAAAAAGTGCTTGAGGAGCCCGGCTGGCTCCCTAAAAAAAAAGTAAAGGTCAGGCTCTGTACTGGTATTTCATTTCTTGTTTTGAAGAAAAAAAAGAAGGAAAAAAAAAAATCTGTATTTATTGAATAAGCCATACCAAATTAAATCCAATCCAATCTAATCCCATTTACCTTTTGTTCTGTGAGGAGATAAAGATGATCATCAGTGGCATTGAAGTAGGTATCCTGCTGCACTCTGGTATCTCCTACTTTCACGTCTTCATACATCCTAGCATGGGTTGCATCACTGATGTGAACCTTTAAACAAGAGCAAGGTACACCACCGTACAAGGTGCAAATAAAATATAAATGCAAAGATTTCTGAACTATTTAGATGGTTTGTTCATACATGACGTAAAAAACATTGGCAGTTTTTTAAATCTTATCTTTATGATTATGTATATATGAAATGCAAGTAGGCATTAAAATGAAAGTAGCTGCATACACATACTCCTACATACACATACTCACTATTTCTGTATTATAAGATATAGAAATATGAAACATATTATGTTTGCATCATTGAAAAAAAAAACACAACAGTGTTATATGTAAACAAGCTTCTAGAAAGCTACATGTAACATTAAAGAGGAAGTCCACATTGATATTAGATTGGTTTTAATAGAAGCAGACAAATAAGAGGAATAGGTCAGTGAAAGTTTGAGCTAAATACAATTAAGAAAGTTATGAATTTTTGAAGTTGCGATCAATTAAACACAAATTGGCAGCTCTGTGACATAGCTTGCGAGGTTCCCTCCCACTTGCTCTGTACTAAAAAAAAAAAAATCAGAAATTTCAATTTTCAATCATACATGCACCCTACACATATGATTCCATACAACCCCTGTATGAAACAAATCTATTCAGTCATCAATAACTTGAAAATGAAAGGATATGAAATTTCTGTACAAAGCAAATAGGAGAGTTACATCAGTGAGTTACCAATTTTGTGTTTCACGGTTGACTCTTTAAAATGTTATTACTTTCTTATTTTGTATCAGATTTTGCTGAAACTTTCACTGACCTGTTTCTCTCGTCTTCCAGCTTTTCTTAAAACCAACTTAAGGGTGGGCTTTTTTTTTATTTACTACTTTGATTCATCCCCATATTAATAAATGTAGGTGCTAGCCTACTATTTCCTACATGTAACTTTACTTTCGTTTCGAACAGGTTGACTATCCGTCGTCAGGACGACGGATAGTCAACCTGTTCCAAACTTCAAGCCACTCCTGCCACCCATCCTAAAGGCTAAGAAAGATAACCAACAGTCTTTTTCAAGACTACACCAAGTGCTTTTCAGGACTACACACCCTCAAGAAAGATTACAGAGAGTCCTTTTCAGGACTCCTCAATCCTCCCCCTCTCTCACATGGTGCACCCGCAAGCCTACTGTATATTAAAGAAACTTGCTTCTATGGTTTTGATTGATCTACACTGTACATGTAGGCACTTTATGCAATTTTAAAAACATGACTGAGATTTCTCTCTTTATCGGCTAACAAAAGAGTGAAAATGAATGGTAAATATCTAATTTGTATGTACACTGTAACTATAAAACATATTTTTGAATTCTCAAGCATTTCAATAGTAACGCCCTTCTGCCAGATATCTAAATGAAATAAATTTTAAAATAAAAAAAAAGCCTACCTTGAGAAGGTTTCCAGTGCTTGTACCTATGAGGGCCACTGTCTCGTTTTCCACAGTCACTGTTCTGATTGAAGTGGCCAGTACATTATCCAATGGGATAAGAGCTTCAGCTTGAAGTGGCTCGGTTCCCCTGGCATACTTGTGCCATACAACGTTACACAGATCAATGTCCAGTGAAGCCTAAATAAATGAAAGAATGAGAGACCGATCAAACACACATTCAAACTGATATACCGGTATGGAAAAATATAAAATCAACCTTTAAATACTATAAGATATAAACATGGTTAACGACTAAGAGCCTGTATGGACTAAAAAAAATAATAAGACAAATGTCATAAACACAGAAGTTTTGTCAGAGATGAATGTCATCGTCAAGTGTCCCAAATATTACACAAATTTTATGATAGATTGCTTTCACTTTTATTTATAGTCTAATTTTGGTATTGAATCTTGCAAATATTTCGTAAAGAAATAATATTTAAATTATTAGCACAGTACACTCTTACAAGCCATATAATCCAGCTCATGCTAATCATGTACATGTAGGACTACACTAATGCATTCAAACTGACCAAGAAAGCATTTTCAACTACATGTAGATGAATCTTCGACTGCTCGCAGTTGAAAATGATGCCTCCGCCATCAGCGATTTAACATACCAAAACAGAAGCAATTAAATAAATTCAAGTTTGATTCTAATTCTAATCCATTGACAGGTCCTCAGAATATCATGATTACAAGCTACATGTACATGTATGACTCTTTGATCTTTGACCTAATGACCCTAAAATCTAATCAGTTCATTGGCTCTGCAAGATACATACGTACAGGTATGTACAGGTAATAGTAATCCCTCCATTGGTTCTATCGCATTCGTTCACAAGCTATTTTTGCATACATAATGAGCCCCATGACCTTTGACTTCATGACTCTAAAATCTGATCAGTTCATTGGCTTTGCAAGATACATACGTGACCCAAGTTTGGCGGGAATCCATCAATCGGTTCTTGAGATAACGCGATCACGAGCTATTTTTGCATACATAATGAGCCCTGTAACCTTTGACCTCGTGACCCCCAAAATCTAAGCAGTTCATTGGCTCTGTAAGATACATACATGACCCAAGTTTTGCAGGAATCCATCAATTGGTTCTTGAGATAACCCGATCACAAGAACGGGAGGGACGGACGGACAACCCAAATCTTTACAGTTTTTAGGACTTTCTGCCATGCAAACTAGAAAACAGGGAACATGTGAAAAATAGAATTTCAACCTATTTATCAGAAAAAAGTTTGTTTGTTTTTTCTTGTTCTTGCAAATAATGTAAGGTAGGATTCCAAAGATACTGAAATGAACTGTACATCAAATGTAATCCTAACTACATGTACTTAAGAGTGCTCATCGAACATTGATGAACAAAGTACTTTCACTTACAATATTGCTGCATCTGGATGATTGTAAATGCCGTATTCCATGGACCTCAACCACTCCTTTACTTGTACAATCTTCCGCTGCAGTTTTAAACTTTGCCAGTAACGCAGACATCTTGTAGATACATAGCACAGAGTGAGCAGGATCAGCAGCTTTATCTGTGTACTCTGAAGACTCAGCAAAAACAGCATAGAGAAGAGGATCACTGCTATTGAAAGATTCACCAAGATCATTCCCAGGGATAGAAACTTCAATGGCCTGAATGAGGTTGTAGGATCTGTTGCTGCCTAAAGAACATGTTAGCTGAACTTCTGTAAATGAATCTAAATCTGCGCCATCTTGGCAAACTCTGTTAATCTTTGATATGTAATCGTGATCTTGAGGTGGATCCTCACCAATTAATTGCTGCTGATTGGTAACGAAATATGTGAACCCTTCAAATTCAAATCCATTGACAAAGCTTAACGCAAACTGCGCCACACTTGCACGAACGTTCTGATTATTGAGCCTTTCCCGCAAGGTTAGCGAATCCAGATGCAATTGGGTGACATAGGAAGGAGGATTAGCAGGAGCAGGGAACTCTGGACTAACTCCAACATACATGTAATCATCATGGAGAACTGCCACTGCCGGGGTTTTTGCATTGATCACTATTCTCTCGTACTCAACAGAATCTGATATGTTCACAAGCTCACGATACCGACACTTGCGTGAAAAGCTTCCACAGGTGATAAGCTTTTGTATGGGAGATGGTACAACAGCAAGAATCCTGTTGTAGTTCACACAGGTTTGTGGATCCTGGCATTCTGCAGGATCAGGCGCAGTACTTACTTCTTCCTGTAAACTGAAGTCTGAATGGAGGTGAAATAAGGAGTTTTTCGCTCCAATGTACATATCACCAGTTCTTTCATCCACAGCTAAATTGGCAAATTGTGGACCTTCTGCTGTGCTAATGAACTCGACAGGTGCGTATGCTTCTAATGTCCCATCCACACTGTGTGGGTGATGTAAAAAGATGACGAAACATAGAAATATGCTCACTAGTGCATAAAGTCTGCTAGAAGTTCTTCCATTTTGTGTTAGGAGTAAATTGCACAGCATTTTGTGCTCCTGCTCCATAGTGCCTTTAAGAATCTCCTTTGCTTCCTTGAAAATTGTTTCCTGGAATATAATAGAAAAAGGAAAGCTGTCATTACTTTGCCTGTCATGGCAATTTGAAATTACAAATAAACAAACAACAAACTTGTAGGCCTACATCAAAGAGCATATAGATTTATATCATACATACTGTACATTGTATATGTACAAAAATTGAGTCAGAGTTATTATGAATGTTTGAAATATGAGGTCACTAAATCCATGCGAATCTCAAATTAGCAATTTGGTCAGTGGATTGAGACGTAGTCATTGGACAACTCTTCCGTTTGTCATTATTATTACTTTCTCTCTTTCCCCTAAGTGCCTTCTCCCTAATAGGGCACTTACATGTACAATGTACTCAAAATATATATTATGAATAGCATATTATAAAAGGTTTCTTTTAAAGAAAAGACCCTCCTTATCTATTAAGGCTGTGCATAACAGTGTAATGAGGTACCCGAGTAAACTCCCAGGCTCACAGGCGAATACTCGAATATTCGGACGCCATGTTTTTTTTGAATTTTTTTGAATTTTTTTGATTTTTTTTTTTTTTGCCATCACCATACCTGGAGCAGTATCCCAGTTCTGTCGCCGAAAACGCATGCAATTTTACTTCGAGTTGCAGTTGAAGGCACTGATTTAATAATAATAATAACAGTAAACAATGCTGTTTTAAAAACCAAAGATGGCAGAATAATCCATTTTCCTCCAAGTCCAAACAGAAATCCAGACATTTGGTCCCAGTTTCTGAGTGGTGAGTTTGACAGTGCTTGATTTGGGAAACATTTTTACCGACGGCACCATGCCAGCGGCCGCCGCTCACCCAGGCACGGGTAAGCGTCGGCCTGGACAGATTTTTTTTTTTTTTTTTTTTTTTTTTTTGCGGCCGAATATTTGGGTACGAGAAATCGTACCCGAGTAGTGGTCAATCGTGCGGGTACTCGAGCATTCGACTACACGTCGCAGCCCTATTATTTATACATTTTGAAAAAATTGATGTTTAAATAATTTCTTATTTTTTGTCACGATTTAATTCAAACTTTTACCATTCTGCTTCTCTGAATCTTCTGATCTCTTTTGAAGTACCGGTACCCTACATGTACATGTAGTTGTCTGTTAAGGTTGGATTTCCCAATGTGCTCTTTTGAAAGTACTACAGTAAATGTGCAAAATGAATGTGAACAAACATGGCATTACTCGTATGTATCATGTAATGTACATGTATGTAAATGTAGGCCTATTGTATTGCACAACGACCAAACCATTTTATTACTAGTATAGAAAGGCCTACAATTTGTACTCAGTGATTCAAAATACATACAGGTTTTTGGTAAATGTCATGTCGTGTCTAGCGAGTGAGAGAGAGTTTCTGTCCAGAGTTGGCAAAATAAAAATCTTACAAGTTAACATTCAAAATGTCATGTGGGAATTTTTTTACATGAAACATGACATGCTCTAAGAATTCTTGTAGTGTGAGACTACAAGGTACGTGTACAGTATATAAAAAGAAAATTTAGAATATCACATCCACAATACAGCTGCTAATACAGTACATTAGCACCAACAATTTTGAAATCGGGATTCTCCTAAGACCTGCGCAATTCAATCAAATACAACACATATCTACAGTAGTTCACAAACATCCTGATTTCTTGGTAAACTGTACATTCTGTTGAACAAATCCCTGAACTAGGAATACCAAACAAACATGATCACAAATCTCATCTGTTTGACAGTTTGACCCCAATTCCTTGATAGTGGGTAATTTTACAAGTCAATGACAATGACCCCTTGGAGCAGGATTTAAAGTGCATTCTTTCTCTACCTTTCCACTTTCTAATTTTCTACAGAAAAAAACGTTCCATTTCGAAATGTGAGAAAAATCAATGATTTTTGCTTGCAGTGTAAATGCAGCTAATGTAAAGCCAGGGTAATAATATAATTGTAGGGCCCTCAAGGAGAACAACATTACAGTAATACTGATAAGGCTACCCTGGGTAAACAAGATATATCATTATTATTATTGTCATAATAAGTACATGAACGCAAATGTACATGTACATGTACCTGTAGGTAGCGGTAACCAGGAAGACTCTCCAAGGTGCACAAATACGAACACCTGCCTGTCTTCATTTTACACCCCCCCCCCCCCCCTCTCTCCTTCATTGTTTGTCTCAGCAGCTGTATATTGTACAATGCATGTGATGTTATTACCATCTTTGAAGCTTGCATATATAAAGAATGTCTGGACTTTGTGACCTCAAAATACAAAAAAGGGATTTAGAAGAGCGGCCATGGGTGTCTACGCATTCAATGGATCAGCACAGGCCATTGTACAGTATGTACAGTATATCATACACGCACAGTACAGTGGTACAGATTTGCACAGATTTTCTGTCAACCTTGAACTAATTGACAAGTTACTTACTTTGTGTCAAAAACAATTTACAAACACCGAAAAAATTGTTAGATTGTTAATAACTCCAAGCTTTTGTTTTGATTCAGATTAATATACCGGTAGACATGTTAGTGAAACAAACTTTGAGTAATGTGGTGTTTTTATGAAACTTGGCATCCTTTTATTGATTATTTACATGTACAATGTACATCTACATCTACATGTACATGTTTACATGTACGTATACAATTTGAAATTACCAATTACATTGAATTTAAATAAATATTATGATAACTATCATTTACATTCATTATCTAAATGTTCTTTTCTACCAATTTTCTGCCACCTAGCTTGATTCAACTTGTTCAAAATTGAGTCTAGCATTTTAGTAGCAACTGGAATCCGTGAAACATGATATTTATTTTGAAATTTGAATAATAATATAAATGTTTCAGTTTATGTTTCAATATAACAATTAAGACATTCCCTGACTATGCACTGTTCAACGTTCAAATTCTGGGGTAGGATTTACCACCTACATGTACATGGCATGGAAAGGGATGACATAAGAGGATTTAAATTCCTACCGTCTGAATCACCATGGGGCCAAATTTAGCACTGCCTTGACACTTGTAGGCCAACATGTATCTACATGTACAATGTAAATCAAGAAGTTATATATTATTGTGTACTGCAACCACTTGCATTTAAGTTATAATACATGTGTACATCCAATTCAGAGACAGCTGCTCAACTTGATTACAGATACATGTAGGTGATAGGGCTTTTTCAGTTGCCCCTAAATCCTAGAACTCTTTACCCCCTGTACTAAAGAATCGCCATACTCTCACAGCTTTCAAGAGGTGTCTCAAAACACATCTTTTCTAATGTGTTGTAATTTTCCTCTCTGTTTGTAATTAATGTACCGTAAGCTTTAATAATGTTCTCTCCCTTTGTTTGTTTGTTCAACTAAAAATACTTCTTGTTTAATGCGCTTTATAAATGTAATATTAATAGTACCATCATGTAGAAAATGGACAAACGAGAGGTAGCTAAATGGTGTAATGTAAAACTTTTTGGGGTGCAATATCAGGGCTTAATTCTTACAGGTAGTCAGGTACACAGGTCTACAATTAATGTGTATGTAGTTTCTACATGTACATGTAGATGCAGGCCTATAAACCCAAATCACACCTTCTTTTAATCGTCATATGATCTGTATGCAGAGAGTGATCAGTGATTCATCCATTTTGTTACCAATACATCACTGCGTAGATCTCATGATAGCCCTGAACTGAAGGATACAGACATACCAGAATAACATCATGGAGTCAATGAGCCAGTACGCAATGGGGATTTATTAAGAGCAAACAAGAGGGTTGCAAAAGACAAATCTGGGAAATTCTGAGCAAACCTTGATAAACAACTACATAAACAAGTGAACTTTTATCCACTCTTTCTCTGATCATCCTGATGGATTGATTGCAAAAAGCAGTCTTACAAATAATGTGCTATGTACATTTATGTTAAAGGTAAAGACCAGATTTGGAAATGCCCCAATTTCAAAAAATGAAATGGAAGATTTTATTACCTATCATGTGAAAGAATATGTTTTGACTAATACATGATGACAATTTTGCGGGGACACTGCTACTAATTGATATATTTGGTAAATTAGTTTATCTATTGGTGTGTGAGAGATATAACGCATGTTTCGTGCACGTGTGCGTAGTCCCATATACATCTTTCTGTGTTCAGTGCTTTTAACTTTACGAAGACTGGGTCAAATTTCTTATCATTTTGATGATTCCAGAACCTTGCAGTACACACCAATACTTATATATGCTAGACGATCAACCTTTTCTGATCGATTCCACAACGTTTCTTTCACCATAACTGGTCTTTATCTTTAAATATACTTGAAAAAAGTTGAAATGCGAGAAGCTGAGAATATATGATTTTACCAAGGAGTTACTCTTGATCATAAACACATGTGTACATTGTATGTAAAGTGTACAAAATGAAAGCCCTTTCCTCACTCACATAACCAGAAACTTTTGCATGTTAGAGTGAACACAGCAGGAACACAGTAAATGAAATATTCACAATTTTCGCTTGTGGTTCAGATTCAAGAAAGTTTCTTGCTGCATAATAAATGGATCACAACTGACGCTTTGTGTACATTGAGAACAAGTTTCTTGCCGTAAGAATGGTCGTCCTTGACCATTCACATATATAGTTTCTGATTTTACAGTGTTAGGGGTGCTAGGCAACCCCAGCATCTTGTACAAGTAGGATCAAACCTACATGTACATGTAATATAAATGTACAGTATGTATACTGCCTGGACACTTTCCAATCCGCTGAGAGAATAACACACCTTCAATGCTTAAACGGAGACAGATTGTGGGATGCATGTGATGTATTAAGGGAAGGGGAAACGATGATTGATTACGGTAAAGAAAAGTTATTTCTTAAACAGACAGAATCTGGACTACATGTACATCAAACCCGGTCTACAAATGCAGTACCGGAACAGTAGAATAATAAAGTACACTGCCCTTCAAATGTAAGTGGACACCATCGCAATACTTCCAGGAACAGGAAATTGGGTTGGCTTAGAAGTAGGAAACAATAAAGTGATTACTAATTACATAACAGTAGGGGGCATAACTATTTAGAAGACTACAATATTTCCCAGTGGAGTGGTTGGGATTGAATAGGGGTCTATTTTGGTATGTGACATGTGGATTTGATTTTGAAATTCTTTTTCACAGTTCAAGACAGTGTTTTCGCTTACTAATATGAAATTTGTGACAAGCCTTTTTGTTTCTTTATCATCAATACTGAATAGTAATTTATAATTGTAAATGAAATGCTAAATATGTGTACACAGTTCATTGATTTTATAGCATGAATCATTTTCCAAGGTTTTACACAAAGCTATTTTTTTTTTTTTTTTTTTTTTAAACTTAAGTATGAAGTTAACCATGCAAAGGGCAGCCTAAAATGTGATCATTATATCTACAATATACATGTACTGTAGTACCGATACATGTACTGCAGTACAGGTACAGTGTAATAAACAGGGTACCGGTACACAATTTCCACTTTCATTTTTGCATAGAATACCATTGTGTCAGCATTATGCACATGAACTTTGGTCTAAGTGCAAAGTTTTATTGAACACACTAAAAAATATGTTCCAACATGAACAGTATGAATCATTGACACAACACATTTGGTTATATCAATCAAATGCGCAATGTTGCACACTATTCATGTACACCGTACATGTAGGTTGAAGACAAGGCAACTTTTCTCTACAATTTGCTAATGTAAAAAAAATGGAACACCAGAAACATTAATAATACCCATGTACATGTCACGTACAATACATGGAGAGCAGTCTCAGCAGTTGAAACACACAACAACTGTACATGTGTCGAGCACTATTGATCGCAAGAATGAACCTGAACTTTGTGAATTCTGGAGGTATCTCTCTGTACTCCTCTGAGCACTGCAGATCAATGCAGTGAACTTTGCACAAGACTCCCTGAGGAGACTGTCAGCCTACAGCCTGCGCAGTTCATGCCCCAACACTAGCAAACAATCGCATTCCCAGGCTTACTCATGAGACGCCTATTTTGGTGTAGGAATTCCTGCCCCTTTGTAAAGTACATAAAGTGTCTTTTATGCACTATCCCGGTGAGTTTCTGCATACTAATCCGCTAGAATACATGAATGTAGAACTATAAATACATTGTACATGTACATATAGTCTTTGTAGATGCTATTTTTTTGACAGACAGATTCCTTTTTGAAATTATTCTTTCTCCATGTAAACTGGGGCTTTCTCTCATACATGTAGGTGCATAGGTATGTACACATGTAGGCTTACAATGTGCTGTACATGTAGGCATACATGTGCAATATGAACAACTCTTTTTCCATAATTTTACTTTTTTATTTGGTACCCCCCCCCCCCCCCCCCCCCCCTCCGGCCTGTACCTATGCCTCTGTGCCCCATCCTGATAATTTATTTGCCTTTTTCGTTGCTTATTCTGACACATCTTGACATCTGACAGTCTTCTGAACTAAAAACAACAACACTGGAGTGACAGGGACAGAAAATTAAATGTACGATTCTGCCTCCTGTCCAAATTCTAATCGGTTCATAATAACATTTACACATACATGTATACTGTCTCAATGAGGTCTACACTGAGACAAGTGTCGTCTACATATACATGTAATTCTGAGTATATTTGCACAAACAAGCAATAAATAAAAATTCATGAAAAATCGAATCATGAATTTTATTTTCAAAAATCCTACATTGTGTATTATTTTGAAGAAAAAAGACTTCCCTTTTTAATGACTTTAATACTATTAATAATAGTGTACACACACAAACAAAAAAGATCATTTCAAATACCATCAATGAATTGGATAGAGGCATTCTAGAGAAACTCAGGTGTTTTTTCTTAACATGTGTGTGTGTGTGTGACTGTGCGTGTGATCTTTTTTTAAGATTACAAAAAAAGAATGTATCAGAGGTAACACATGTAGTACATGTACAGAGGTGAATAGGGAGGAAATAATATCACAGACTCATGTGCAAGTTGCCAATTCAACCGATAAATCTAATCTCCTGAACAAGTTGTAGTCTGCTTTTCCTCATCCTTTCTTTTTATCTGTCTCTTTTCTGTACATGTATTTATTGAAAAGTAAATCATGGTGAGACTTTTGCCTATCAGGTGCATTATGGAAGAACAAAATTTATACTGTGATTAAATTCATGCCTTACTAAAGTCGTTTCAGACTTCAGTTATAATTCTTTCAATACTTCAAATTCAGAATAAATAAAAAAATTATTTCTTAATATTTTGTTATATGTTTTATTGAGTCAAACATAATCACTACAGTATGTTTGCAATATACATGTACAATGTATACAAATATAAAGGCGATTGAAGTATAAAATATGAAATATAGTGCCTGAACTAGAATAATATTTGAAAAAAGTGTTTGCTTCTGGTCTTCCATTAATTATACAAAAGGAATTGCAATTTTTCAACAAACTGAATTGGATGAAACTGAAACCACAAAATCTACTTGAAAAATTAGGTAACTGAAAAGATTAACAAACTCGGACAAATACTTTTTTTAAATGATACATTCAACAATTGAGATCACTAAAATCTAGACCCCTTTGTGAACCTCAAATGTGTAAATTGGTCATAGCACACTGATTACCTGAGATTAGACTAGTTAAGTAACAAGATATAAGTACTGTACAGTACATTGAACTCTAGACTAAATTATAATTACCGGTATTATACAAATAATACACAGGTGAGAGTGCGTTATGGTCGATGCAACACAGGAGGGTGTTCGCTATGGTGCCATTGTGAATACCAGAATAGCGCTGCATCACCATAACGTTGCGAACAAAACCTGTGTATTATTTGTGTTATAAAATGGGTCGACATTCTTACTTTAATAGCAAGGCCGTAAGATGTCTCCCGCAACCTTTATCTACCGTTGTTATCATCAAAATGCACCCTATGCAGATGGTACCGTGCATATATAGTGTAGTAAAAATTAATGCACAGTCACATGATCCATTTTGCTGATTCTAATTGGCTACCTTCTTGAACCCATTTATAAATATTTATAATGTACATGAAGGCTAAAGATCGCTTGACCAAAAAATCCATCTGCTTATAATAGTTTATCAAATATATTGTCTCCTGCCCAGAGCTCTCTCCTCCAAGACATATAGGAGTGCTTCTGTGAAGCCAGAGGTGGTCTCGGCAGAACATATTCCTGAAAGAAACAGACTGAGTTGCAAAATATTTTCCTTGACATTCCCTAGATCTAGGGAAAACGTGAACTATTCGTTTTCCAGCCCCCTCCCCCCAAACTGGCAAAATTCAGCGAGCGTACAGGATTTCAAATGTCTCCAGCGGGCAACTCCCACAGTGTCACGGCATTCACGCCATGCAATTTACGCTGAGCCGCAGTAACTGTACGTACTACACTTCTGCAGTACCTAGCGCCAGCTAAACATTTACATTCTTCAATGTTTCATTTGAGCAGTGCAATTTTCTTTTATTTCTTTTTTGAATGAATGTGATGTAAATGAAAGTACAGTGCATGTTATTACAGAAGTGTCCAAGGAATCAGGGTTGCAAGGAATGATATAGATGGAACAGTGGAAGGGATATTTAAAAGAAATATAGATCTCGGAACAAGCTACGGTAAAACTTTTTCGCACTCAGGAACATCAATACTGTACTATTTAATGTTCCTTTGATCGAATAGTTTTAGCTAGAACCTCGAGTGTCATTGTATATTTGTATAATACTAGTGTCTGGTACTAGTATTAGGCCTACATAGATTTACACAGCCTCACAGGCCATGTACACAGTCACATGCACATGCCACAGGTCTAGCTGTCACACAGACATGGCATTATTTAATGTCAACTCAAAAATCAAAATAAACTTTAGATAATTCACTAATTCACAGCATTTGCTGAGATTGTCCAGACATTATTCTCATATCAAGAATATATAGAACTCAGTTATGGCACGCCTTTAGGGAAACAAATAAATATATGCGACACTTCCAAAAAATGTATTTCACTCTAAGTATATATTCGACACTTTCAGAAAATATTTGACAACTTTTATTTGACAAGAATTTTATTCGACATTAATTTCATTTGACACATTATTCGTCAAAAATTGTATTTGTCAAAAAAAAATTATTCAACAAAAATTTCATTTGACACAAATTTCATTCGACATAAATTTCATTCGACACAAATTTCATTCGACACAAATTTTATTCGACAAAAATTTCATTCCATACAAATTTCATTCGACACAAATTCATTCGACAAAAATTTTATTCGACAAAAATTTCATTCGACACAAATTTATTCGACACAAATTTTATTCCACAAAAAATTGTATAAGACAACATTTTTATTTGACACATTTTATTTGAAAAAAATGTAATCTTTCGCCAACATTTTATTTGACACATTTTGTTTTGTTCTGCAAAAATATTATTCCAAGGAATTGTTTTACGTTTTATTCGACAATAAAGGTATTCAACGAAAAAGATATATTCGACAAAGAAGCTATTCGGCGTTTCATACGCCACGAAAGTTTTTTATTCGTTTAAAAAAAAATCGTTCGACTAAAAAAAAATCGTTCGACTCCCCCAATATATGCGATACTTCACGTCATAAGCAGAAACACGAAGTTGCAAACCATCCAGAGACTCCTAATAAATTGCGTTACTTATTAATTAATTATATCATTACAAATCTTTATCCTCAGTTTTTTTATTTATAACTGATTCTCCTTATAAAATTAAAGATAATGAACGCCATTAAACCATTACCCAACAACAACAAACTTCACGTCACACGCACATGGTACGTACGGCCACCACCAGCACCGTGCATGCAGTACCTGGTACAAGCGCTCAACATACTTCGCAGCTGCAGCTAGCTCTAGTTGATCGTTCCTCCGATATCCTAGCCGCCTCCATGATCCATCATTGCATTATAAGGACATCGTAGTCAGCATGGGAACTCCAAGTTCAAATCCTCCCCCCTCCTTGCTTATACAAATACGAGATAGCGTGAGTACTCTGAACGCTGCCCTCACGGAATGGACCCAGTCGGCCTCTGGCTCATCCTCGCACTCGCGCTCGCAGGCCTCGACCTCAGGTGCACGTGCTGCCACCCCACGGCCTCAGCTCCCGCCACCGGCGGGCCGCGCCCAAGTAGGAGTCGGAGTGCCCGTGCCAAGCATGGCAGGGGGCCGGGGCAGGCGAGGCAGAGGGTTAACTTGTACTAGTAGTAGTCCTACTCCTAGATCTTCAGCCGGCCAAACTCAGCATCAGGTGGGTTATTATTTATTATTGACTTATTGTATATTGATAATGCCATCGTTACAGCCCTCGCTAGACCAAACTCACAAGTTTTGGGAGCCGAAAATTAATAATAATACTCCTGATACTAGACCTAGGCCTAGATCTAGGTCTAGCCTCTACTCTAGTCTAGGGTCTAATTTCTAAAAGTACTATTACTAGGCCTAGGGCCAGGGGTCTAGTCTAGATCTAGGCTAGACCGAAAACTTCAGTCTCTCTAATCGTCGGTTGTTCCACTGAGACTACGTCTGGCTCCACTAGACCTCCGATTATAGAGACTGAAGATTGTCCTATCGGGACTGTACGGAACCAATGGTTCGGTTCGGCAGGACCGCGATGAATGAGATATGCTACGAGATTTTCACTCTTTACATCCTCACACATGCTGCAATATGACAATAATTAGAGTCTAATTAAAAATAACATATATATAGCTTATTTGACTTACGATTAGCTTGCTCATTTAGATCCTAAATTAATGATTAATCCGAGAAAGTCTCGTCGTCAACATCGTCGTCTTGGTTTTAGTTGATGAATATTAATTTTTTCTTTTCGAACGTCCAATAGCTACCGTAGCTACATACGAGTCGGCCGGCTTGACCAACGAACTCCCACGAAACGAGTGCTCTGATTGGGCCATTGGCTATGTTTTGGTAGGTGGACCCGGAAATATATCGGCCGCCGGGTAATATTTCGAATGCATGAACGTAAGTGCTTCGCGGTCTGAGGAACAAATTGGATAATTCATATAAGTAAGTCCCGAAAATTTCACATTCTATAATAGGTTAGCAAATTTTGAAAACTGTAATTAGGAGATATATAGACCGACCTAATTTACATCTGATTTAGAAATCAGGAAATTAGATCTAAATAAAGAAAATCGGGGGAGAAATGTCGGTAACGAAAAGCTGTTACGCTGTGGCTCTAATTTACCCCCACGGTACGAGATCTCTGGGTTGCCCATCTGTATTGGGGAATGACAACAAATGTCAGTTTTATAAAGAAATGACCCAAATCAGATGGTTATTGCTGTCTAGATCTAGGCTACTTCAATGTCAGTTAATAAAAAATGACCCATAGACCCTCTATAGACTTCTACTACTAGTACTAGACATAGTTCTAGACCCTAGATACTGCATACTGCCTGGCCTTAGCTTACACATGTGTCAACTTTTAAAGCCCGCCCCAGAGGCGGCCTAACGCCTGCAATTTGAAGCCGCCTCGAGATCATCGAAACCCTGTTTCTTGTCAAGTGTTATACATATCTCGCGCCCGCAATTTTTCGTCTACACATAGGCCGGCCTCATGTCGCCTTTTTACGAGCTGACGTTGAGGCGCACTGCAGAAAGACAGACAGAGAAAGCGATAGACCGATAAAAACAAAGAATATCATAAGAGAAGGTGAAGAGAAGGTGATAGAAAGAATGATAAACACAAAGAATAACATAAGGAAAGACAGAAAGAGAAAGTGATAGAATGATAAAAACAAAGAATAACGTAAGAGAAGGTGATAAAAGGAAGAAACAAGGAATAACGTAAGGGAAAGACAGAAAGAGTTGGTGATGAAATGATAAAAATCAAAGAATAACAAAGGAAAGACAGAAAGAGAGAGTGATAGAATGATTCAAACAAAGAATAACTAAGAGAAGATGATGGATGGAAAAAGCAAAGAATATTTAAAACAAAGAATAACATGAAAGAAGGAAGAAACAAAGAATAACAAAGGATATACGGGAAGAAAAGGTGATAAGGTTATAAACTAGTTAACAGGACGGGTTGACTGCAGCCAAGCAGCCAAATCGCATCGTAAAGGTAAAGATCAGATTGGAAACGCCCCAATTTCAAATAATGAAGTGGAAGCTCTTATTACCAATCAATGTGAAAGATTATGTTTTTGACTAATACATGATGATAACAAAATTGCCGGGAAAACCGCCTTCTAATTGATATATTTGGTAAATTAGTTTATCTGTTAGTGTGTGAGAGATAAACGTACGTGTGCGTAGTCCATATACATCTTTCTGTGTACAGTGCTTGTAACTTTACGAAGGACTGGGCCCAAATTTCTTATCATTTTGATGATTCCAGGAGTGGGATTTAAATCTATGCTAATTTATGCAAATTTATTAGAAATCACAAAAATAATGCTTCTTCTCCATTTTTTGACCGATTTTGATTTGGTTTGCTTTATCTGGTAGAGCTAATTATGGTAATTTATGCAAATTTATTCCAAAAAATAATTTAAAAATCACAAAAAATGCTTCTTCTCCTTCATATTTCGAACGATTTTGATTTGGTTTGCTTTATATCGTAGAGCTTACTTTAGTACACTAAACTTCTACACAAAATTTGAAATTGTTCTCCATTAATTAATTATGGTAATTTATGCAAAGTTATTCCAAAAATAACAAAAATTGCTTCTTCCTCATTTCTTGACCGATTTTGATTTGGTTTGCCTTATCTGGTAGAGCTAAATTTGGAACACTAAACTTCTACACCGAATTATGAGATTGTGCTCCATTGATTATTTATGGTACTTTATGAAAATTTATTCCAAAAATAATAAAAAATATTACAAAAAATGCTTCTTCTCCTTCATATTTCGACCGATTTTGTTTTGATTTGCTTTATATCATAGAGCTTACTTTGGTACACTATACCCTTCGTATCTACGCAATGGCAGATCAATACTAGCCCTTTTTCATTTGGAACTATCTTTGACCTTTTACTCAGATGGGGACCATTTTGGATTTGACCAATATGACCAGTATGCCAGCCCCAAGGAGACCTCATATCGATGAAAGAACATTATAATCACATTCTCTAACCCACAAAACCCCATAAATATATAAACTATTATCATACTAACCCTTTTCCTTTTGTGTATGGCAGTCTCAGAGGGTGCCCTTCTTGGCGTCCGGCAGAAATCTTAATAATATGGTATAAGCTTTGGTGTTTTGAAAAGAATCTGCACCAAACAATTGAAACAAACCATATTTATCCCTAACAGCCCCCTCTATACTAGAAAATCCTTGATCTGCAAAATGGATATTGGACAAAAGAAATAATAGACCAAACAGTCATTAGGCAAACTAAAAATTTGACCAAATGATTATTGGAAGAAAAAAATATTGGACAAAATAGTTGATGGGGTAATTGATAGACAAAATTATATTAGACATATCTTTGTTGGCAGCCATTTCCTACATTTGCTAACTTTTGTTATCTGTTTGTGTTTTTGGTATGTTTAGATACATGGCACACCTAATTCTGCTAGGGAATTCCGCACGTTGTTTGGTCTAAGCGGACGAGGCAGGAGAAATGCTAGAAGTACATCGACCGCAGGAGCAGGTAGGTTGTAAGATTAACGTTTACTTGCTAGACTTCACTGTCAGACACTATTGAGTGACTGACTGGCATTTTTTCTTCTTTGGTTAAAACAAACATAAAATGAGCTGTAAAGGGTACATGAGCATTTGTCTACGTCAATAACCTACTACTTGTAATGGCCAAAATTAAACTGATTGATTCTTTGTGCAGCATAAAACGTACGACCATTCAGTACAATGGTCTGAAAATGAGACTATTACTTACTGACTCTATAGAGTACCGAAGCTGTGACGTCATACAAATCTTTTTTTAGAATTTCTCAATTTTTTCTTCATTTTCCGAAAGAGCATAACAAATAATGTCCAAATGTCGAAAACCAATTGAATATGTTCAGTATTGGCTGAGATATGACCATCTGAATAAATATATGTCCTATATGGGATCTCAGTGTTATATGCTCTGGCTCCTAGTGGTTAGGAGCCAGAGCATATAACACTGAGCTCCTATGGGGAGTATATTTATTCAGATGGTCATATCTCAGACAATACTTAACATATTCAATTGGCTTTCAACATTTGGACACTATTTTTGGTGCTCTTTCGGAAAATGAAGAAAAAATTGAGAAATTCTAAAATTAGATGTTTGATGACGTCACACTTCGGTACTCTAGCTCCTAAGTCGATTTGATAACTAATACCGGTACCGTAGTCGTTTTTTCCCCACTTCGAGACATTTTCAAGCACCCATTTTTTTAGGGAAGTTCTCAATTAGTATTATCTTTCAAATGCCGTTGGAATTTAAACTTTTCATTTTTGGGGCCTGCAAATAGGACATAGTACCTTTAAAGGTAATACAAAGTTTTTGGACATTTTGAAATTGACTGGATAGTGATTCTATACAATCTTGAAATATTTTGAATTAAAAGCACTAAAAAATTAAGCCCCTAAAACACTTCTGCTTTCGAGAAAGATTGAAAGTCAAAATTTAGGGGTGCTCCCGGGAAATGTTGATAAATTTAAAATAGCTAGCGCCTATATGGCTATCCAATGGTAACTGCGATCATGAAAATCGCAGAATATGCAGTTGTGATATTTCAAAAAGGAAATAGCCAATCTGATAGTTTTAGTCAAGAAACATTGTTTTAAAGCTAAACAAATATCTTGTTCTTAAGAGGGAGCTATACAACATGGCAAGTTTATTTACAATTTCATCACTTTAGACTCGATTTCAACCGCGGCAATGATCATTGAATATTGTAGGATCGCATATATGCTTTCAATATGTTCACTTGAACCAATTCATGACTCCATACCAAAACTTTGTATTACCTTTAATGTGTGCTTTTCATTGCAGATAAGGGATAGAGGGTGTAGGCTATTTCACATTTTTCATTTATTTTTCCCATAGTTTAAAGTGCTACTTTACATAAGGAAGGAGCTTTCCTGAGAATTTTCTGTTCTATGATATATTAATCATTGGCTTTTCTTCAATCTTAGATTTAAACAAATTATAGTTTGAAAAAAGTGTTTACTCTTTTGATGTGTTGTGAAGAGGCTTTTAGAAATTGTGTAAATACATGTAAATAAAAATGTTCTCTTATCTTTGGCTTGTTACAGTACATGTAGGTACGACTGGTACGTTCTTCAAAGATGTAATTCTTTTGGATCACGGGCAGGACTCTTGTAAGAATAAAGTGCCATTGTTTGAGGCGGGAAGGGTGTCGAGCTCTGTCATGTTTCAGAAGGCAATGGATGAGGAGGCAATTGAGACTGTAGTCGAGGGGCTGTTTGAAGAGCTTGGAACAATTCCAAGACCAAGGTACAATAATTTGTTTATTTAAGCCTGTTGTGCAATTTTGTACGCCTTTAGCAATTTTAATAGGCGGCCACGGAGGGGGGGGGGGGGGGGGGGGGGGGTGGCAGGATGCTGGCGAGGGAGCCCGAATACCAAAGGGGGTTTACAATTGAAAGTACATGTATTTCTTTTCTATGCCTCTTGTCGATGGCCCTCTCGTTGTTGGAGTCCGTAAATTCTGGGTAGCGAAGCGAGCCAGAGAAACCAAAGTACTTCCGCTGAGGGCCTCTTGACAAGTGATCTGAGTTTCTTATGTTTTACATTGTTTGGCGAATATTCCGACCCAACAGAAGTCGGTGAAAATCATTCAATCAGAGAGAGCTACTATGACGTAATATCTACCGCTCTGTGCGAATTTCCTCCGTGAGAGCGAGACTGGCCGCCTCGTTGGGCAATCCCAATACACACACACACACACAATCGCTGCGGGGGTTACATTATTCACGTAGTCTAGACATGCATAATTCAGTAGGAAATATATAATTCAGATCACTTGTCAAGAGGCCCTCGCCCAGAATTTACGGAATCCAACAACGCGAGGGCCATCGACAAGAGGCTTCCCTGAAGGATGCTAGAGGCATTATTTTTTCGGATTGTGTGTCCATTTGTACAAACTTGAGAGATGTCAAGATCCTTACACTTTATTTTCATGAAACTGCAAACTAAAGTATGGATAGTCCACCAACTGATAAGATTTTTTGGACATGAGGTGAAAGGTGAAAAGTCACAGCCCAATGTAGCTATATATTGAAATGGCTTGTGAACACAGAGGCATAGTTTGGGTCTTTATTTACACCCTACCCTCCCGGCCCCTCACATGCACAAAAACAAAGGACCACTTTATATATACGTGCCTTTCCTAATGTGTCCCAATGTTTATATCCCTCTTTCTTGAACAGATTCGAATATGTGAAGGTGATATCCCATAGAGTTTTAGTGCCCCAAACCTCTCGAACCCACACCTGGAATGGGGCAGCCATAAAGCACCATACAGGTCAAGGTGACCTGTATGTACGGGCTACGGCTCCATTGCCAATGCCAGACTTGGATGTAGGGGTATGTACATGTATTATGCACTTTTTGTTTGTTTCTGGACGCAAGTTTAAGCAGCAGCAGGGCCATGTTTCATTTTTTTAAATGCAATGGAATCCTTTCTAAAGTCAATTACAATTACTCTGGCATTCATTCAATTGCAATCTTTAATGGAGGAACCAGAATATATAACCAAGGAGTTTTAAAGGCCAAGTCCACTCCATAAATAACATACTACTTTCAATGAAAGCAGAAAAATCAGACAAACCAATCCAAAAAGGTTTGCGCAAAATCGGATATCTAATAAGAAAGTTATGAATTTTTGACAAAGTCTGTAAAACTATGGCACAATGAAAATCACAAGACAAATTGGAAAATTCACTCATGAGTCTGTGACGTCATGTCCTCACTATCCACTAATTGTTTTCTTTATAGGGATAATATACATTTCCTATTTCCCCCTTAGAATCTTATTTCTTCACACCAGGATCCAAGATAGATTGATAGTAATATGTTTTTTATGTGGATGCACTAATATAGAGTAAATTTGTTTACAGTTGAATAATGAAAATGTGACTTTTGAAAAACTATTTAGATAAAAATCAATAATTATGAATATACAATATTCAGACAATAATATCAATTCTTCAAAATTCATAAAAGATTTTGTGCGATGTCATGAACGCAATATGATATAAATCATATAACCTGGGCAAAGGCATGGGGAAATCAAGTTTTGGGGGATAAAAAGAGAAATTGATGGGATTAAACTATATAAAGCAATTGATAAATAGTGAGGACATGACGTCACAAACTGTTAACCAAATTGGCAATCCGGTAGTGATTTCCATTCTATAGTTTTACTTACTTTTTCCAAAATTCATAACTTTCTTATTAATTATTCAATTTTGCTCAAACCTTTTTTGATTGGTTTGTCTGATTTTTCTTCTTCTATTGAAAGTAAGTAATTTTTGGAGTGGACCTGTACTTTAAGTGATGGAGTTATATATCTAGCTTATTCCCTCTGAACCAAATTTACGATATTGCAGTAACCAAAGGGTAATTGCAGTGTTTTTAATAGTAATTATAGAAGGTTATACATATGTTTTGGTAATAGATTATTTTTTCTTTACCAAATCTCAATTCAGGCTTTAAGCCAAAAGAACCCTCAACAAGGCATCCAAGGGCATAGATCATGAGGGATCATTCCTGTTTTTGGAGAATTGGGAGAAAGTGTGTGTTTCAGGAATACACAGTTAGCCTATCGATAGACATGAGAGTAAATACTCAATTAAAGATAAAGTTAATTTATTGTGAAAGAAACGCTGTGGAATTGATCAGAAAAGGTTTATCATCTAGCATATAAGTATTGGTGTGCAGTGCAAGGTTCTTGAATCATCAAAATGATAAGAAATTTGGCCCAGTTTTGGCAAAGTTACAAGCACTGTATACAGAAAGATGTATATGGGACTATACACAAACATGTGGCATAAAAATCTGTCCCGATTTGTATGCCGTTACATGACATATTTATAATATTAGAGGCGTGCTTTTCATGGAATTTTTTTATCTTATGTTCTTCCTCACTTGCATAATAACATGACACTCTCAAATTCTTTTCCACCTCTTCCCAGAAACCAATAAAGTTCATAGACATGTTGGATCTGTTGACTAACAACTGTTAAATTCCATTTTGTGTCAATTTTCCAACAGGAGTTGAGTGAAGATGAGTTACCGCTTCTCTACCAACCCACATCGTCCTCCACCTCACCCTCTACCTCATCATCTCCCTTACTTCACTTACCCTCTACCTCATCCTCTTCCATACCCTCTACCTCGGCTGCATCGCCTTCTAGAACCAATTTGAAAGACAGCTCCGTTTTTTCAAGAACATATAGGTAAGTTGTGAATTCCTTGTTCAGATGTTTCATTGCTTTTATTTTTGAAACATTTTTGATCAACTATCGCTCTTTATCTCAGTAGTGCCTGCTTGGTATCAGAAAGTTTGTTAAATTCTATGTAAAATGATACCCTACATTGTTATGATTATGGCTTACATGGAGGTGCAGTGCATTGAAATGTTTGGTAAGTTCGATATCATAAAATTGCAAAATATTTGATATTGACCAAACTTAGGTGGTAGATAGTTGATAGGCACCGCCATGTTTTGACAGAGTTGGAGGTCATGTCAAGGTCCAAGTTCATTTACAGGGTCAATGCACTATTGGAGCAAGTTTACCTGCAAGTTTCTAATGGGGTTGATAACTTTGCTACCAATTGCCTGTTTGTAACCAAAACTGAAATGGTAGATGCCCTATAGGGACTTCAATTTTATTTTGGGGTCCAATGTTGCGTATGTAGGTCAAAAGTCAAATAAGGTCAAATGTTAAAATTCAATTTTACTAAAATAATTGCACACAAACGGGCCAAGATATATTATTATTGCTATCGCCTTTTTAAAGAAATGTCATTAACTGTCTCTGCTCTAACATAATTAATGTATCTTTTCTGTATACAGAGAATATGTCGATCTTATCAACTGTGGAGAACTGGAAGTTGAGACCGAAGAAAACGGGATGCCACCAATTGTTACACATCATGTACCAGTTAGACTGTAAGTTGCTTTTAGTACCTTGTGAGTGATTGTGATTGTGATTGTGATTTTTTTTTTTCACTCTCCCTCTCTCACCTTGTATGTATCATGCATTAAACTTCATATATGACAACTTGGCACATATATCCATGACCTAATGGGAAGCAGACAAGTTTACACAAAACGAAAAAAGACCAAGTTGATTGAGTCAAAATAGTTTGAGACAAACAAGGAATAAAAGTGGGATTGGAAAAATATGGTCAATAGACAAATAAGTTGAGGAAATAAGTGAATTTTCATTATGTTTTAATATACAAAGTGACAATTAGTTAATTATTCATTTTCATGCCTCCGCCCCAAATAGTGTCTGTTATAATGCCATAAGTTGAACTTTGAAATGCAATTTGCTTCGCAAGTATAAGGTTATAGGTCAATCACTCAAAGGATACCAAGCACGAACTATCATCAGGCGTGATAAAAACCAGATTTAAATCGGTTTCCCGATTTTTTTTCCCCCCCCCGATTTTCCCTTTATTTTCTCTATTCTTCCCTATTATTTCCCAATTTTTTTTTTAGTGCTCACTATCACCCCTGTATCATTGATCAGTTCTGATTGGTTTATTAGTGTAATATCCAACAACCCCCCCCCCCCCCCCCCCCCCATAATTTTCCCATTGAAGGTAAATTAACATTTTGGCGGTAAAAGCAAAATGTATGAATATTCATGCCACGCAATGGGCTATTTGATTATTTACAGAGGGGTGCAAAGTGGTCCCCACTTCAAACTCCCCTAATTACCACCAAGTATTTCATAGCATTATATAGTTTGGTATGTTTATTTTACTTATGAATTATTGAATATCAATGATAGTTTAGAGATATGGAAAAGGTTCTTTTAGTGTATATTTCTTAACAAAGTATTTTATATTTAGCAAAGCAATCTCACATACACAACCACTAGCAAGTGTCGTCTGCTGCGTTAAAGGCACATATTTATCATTTGGACTGTGATGTAGACAGTTTACTCGTCGTTGTAGATTTATGATTAGCCATCTGTCATTTATTAATCTTTAATTGTTGACACCCATGCACAATCTCACTTCCCCGCCCCTACACACACCTGATTCACACATCATACCCAATTGCATACACCCTGCAACATTGGAACATTCTATAAAATTGAAAATGTATCTGCAAAATAGACCTCTTGAATCATATAAGACGTGATTTTCCCTATTTTGATGACTTGAATGCATGCTAACATATCAATGGCTGTGTTGCCATACAAAAATAAAACTAGAAATAGTCCATTTCTTGATAATTTCACCAAATATATTTGCTGCCATTATGACGTCATTGACAGCCGATTGGCTAGTTAGGAAGTGATGTTGAACGAGCTACGTTTGAGCTGGCAGTGGTACAGCGAGCGAAAATGAGACAACCAGAGCAATATGATAGTCTGACTGCATTTTAAGGTCTTATATCAAAGGTCACAGATGAAATCCATGTCCCATTAGGGGTTACTGCATTAACCCTATGTACATGTAGCCAGGGCTATTTTGAAACTGCATAACCCGGGGGAGGCTTCTAATCTCCCCCCCCCCCTCCCCCCCCCCCCCCCCCCCCTAGGACTAGAGCAAATAGAGAAAGCTACATAGGAACAAAGTTGAGCTACATGTATAGAGAGACGCACTCCATCCTAATACATTGCAATAAGTACTCTCATATTCCTCACAAACTTTAGTGTAACGATTGATTACCTATACTGGTACTTTTCTTTTACAATTGAATGACGGATGTCTGTCTAAGCGCATCAAAATACAGAATACAGGTAAATTTATATTGATTTCCACGTTTTTAGCGTTGTTACCAAGAAATCTCAAGAACCATTTGAGGTAGGAACTTCAATCTTGGGAACTAGTATTACAATGAAGAGATATTTTGTTTAGATTTGGAGGTCAAAGGTCACAGAGGTCAATTAGTGATAATAAATGGGATTTTAGTCTGGTAAGTCATAGTTTCACAAGAACCTTTTATGTATGCGCATCAACTACATTTAGGATACTTGATAGGTACATCATAGGGACACTATTTTCCGCGATCACGGAAAACGGACGGAATTCACGGAAATGGCCATTTGAAACGTAAAATGCAATTTCGAACGTAAAATCACGGAAAACCCCTTTTACATCAAAACTTTTCTTTTTTCAAGTAGAAAATCGTAAAACTTACACTATTTTTGTGACTTGTTATGCAGTGAAAAAATATCGGGCCTAAAATCGTGGTTAATAATTCTGAATATTTAGCGATATTCGTCGAGATTATTAGGACACAGGGCGCTGCCATTTTGTTTCGCTGGACCAATAGAGATCGTTAGGGGCGCTATTACGTAGACGTAATACTACGCACACACACGCCAGCAGCGGTCGCTAAGTGCGGCGATATTGTACACACGCCGTTGTACAGTTCGAAAAAGGTTGTACAGATGTTTTGATAATAGCGGATCGCTGACATGACAGCCAAGAGTGAAATGTTTTCGTCGACGTCGGTACTTCTGTATCGTTCCGTCAGGAATATGTCGTGTTCTGACACATTCCGCTAACTAAACATTTCATAATTTTTTGTAGGTCTAGCCTAGACACAAGTATCCAGTCCCGTCCGTATGTTTTTGAGTGGTTATCAGTGGCTTGTCAGAAGTCCTGGCTTTAATAAAACATTTGTACCCTACAAGTTCATGTTTTAATGAAAATCTTATGTAAACAGAATTTTATTTTTTCATGTGTACAAAGTCTATGGCAAAACAGAATTTCCGTTTATCAGCCCATCTGAAACGGAATTCCAGATTTTCTGAAACGGAACAGGCCTTTTTTTAAAGCGGAAAATCAGTGTCCCTATTACATGTACATATAGGTCAGGTATATCTAACACTTGTAGTGGCAAATGGTCATCATGAATTATCTCGATACAAGCGGAGGCACATTGGAGACGCATTCCCTTCTTTTTGCTTGTTTTTTTGTAATTATGTTGGAATCCAAACTTGCATGCTTTCCTGCAATATCAGCAATTAAAAATAAAATTGATTTTAAAACTACAAAGAAAATGCCCAAGGAATTAAGTCAGGGACCAGGCCTAACTTTGGTCCATCTCATCAATGTGAAAAACTGCATATGTCCCTTGTTCCAGACACAATCAAAACTGCATGTGAACTACAGCTTTATTCTAGCCACAAAGTTTGCAGAAATTCAGATACAATCCCCACAAATTTGCAGTTTCACCCATATTACATCTTTGAAATGAACAATTGAGTTGGCCAGGCTGTATTTTCAATAAGGTAAAATGATAAATGTGTTTGATGGAATGAAAATTTCCTTCTGATTTATATCACTCCTCAGGGAAGACTCGGTCATGTTAGATTGCCTGGACAGCTGGAGGACTGCCCAGGTAGATGAGGATGCTCCACATTTTCGTTTAAGTGTTCGAAGACCCACCCTCCTCCGCAACATGGTGAATTCATTCAAAAAGAAGGAAGTAGACCCCAGAGCTCCCCTTGTGGTATACTTCGTCGGGGAGGCTGGGGTAGATACAGGTGGACTCACCAGAGAGCTAGCCACCCTCTGTCTGCCCCTCATTAGGGAAAGCCAGTACTTGGCCGGTCCACCTGGTAAGTTTATTAAAGCTGACATTTCTTTTTATTACCCGTTATTGGC
Source organism: Strongylocentrotus droebachiensis (assembly GCA_035222895.1). Classification (NCBI taxonomy): domain Eukaryota; kingdom Metazoa; phylum Echinodermata; class Echinoidea; order Camarodonta; family Strongylocentrotidae; genus Strongylocentrotus; species Strongylocentrotus droebachiensis. The sequence continues at coordinate 89,373 of JAVYIG010002141.1, forward strand.
AATGGGATTCAATACAGAATTTTCTTATTTAACATATTTAACCCTTTTCCTACGGGGGGGGGGGGGGGGGGGGGGCAAATTAACCCCTCCCCCTTGTACATTTTGTGATACAACTCTGAAACTGGCCAAGATCTTGCTGCATGATGCCCTTGGCTTTCTTTCTTTGCCAACTTTGACACCTCATTTGCAACGACTACATGTAAGGTTCCAAAGTTACATAACTTTCCTTGATGTTGTGTCCAAATTCTAGGTACAAATTAGTATATTTATGTATTTAGTTTTTATTCAAAAACTTTGCTATTTTCACTATTAACAATTCAATTAAGCTATTTAAGCTTAAAAAATATCTGCAATTTATCTCTCAAAAAATTAAAGAATTAGAATACAAGTCCAGAAAAAAAGCAATCCATGAGTTAAAGCCCAAATAAAGTTTTGGTAAAGGGTTAAGAATCTAACCACATCATGTAACACGTACAGTCCATGACTATTATTATCCTTTGGTTGTTGCAATCTTGTAAAATTTGTATTTGGCTGTTATACGTTTTACTAAGAAGGCCGTAGGTGGTGCTATTGACAATTGGTTTTTCATTTTCAAACAAGTCAAAAAGCATGCGCTGCCTCGCTGCACCTCGCACTTTGCCTATTGAGGATATATATCTATTGATATTCAATGAGAAATTTGTTCACCTTCGGTCAAAGTGACTCAAAACAGGTGAAATAACCAACCACTGGATATTATTAACCCCATTCATTCAATAAAACCTAATTGAATTTTGATCTTGGTGATGAAATTTCATCCACATAATTGGTGATATGCTATCATAACAGCTGGATGCAGGTGTTTATGTAATTTGGACATATGCTTTTAAAATGAGAGTTACATTTTAAGAATTTAACCAAAGTTAAATATTTGAAGCAAAGTAAAACAAAAGTTACGATAATTGACCTTTGATCATGACCTTGAATATGAAAATTCTGCAACCTAATCTACATGTATGATCCTTGATAATGATTTTTTTGCAAATTTCATTCAATTAAGACATTCTGTAAAGTAAAATTAAACATAGCTGACTTTTGACCTTGGCCGGGAAACCTCTTCCACATAATTTGTGATTTTTGATAATGATAAGGTGTAAATTTCAACAAATTTGGACATATACTTTCGAAATGAGAGTGATTAAAAATTGTTGACGGCGCCATCGCTGCCATTGGAAAAAGCAGCCCCTTTGTCTTGATCTAGCTACGCAGACGAGACAAAAACTAAGCAGAAAAAACATTTCCTGAAATTTTCATTGTAATATAATAAAAATTTCTTATAATCAATGAGACTTATAACAAAATTTCAAAATGGTGATTGATTTTAATACATTTTCAATGTGGATTAATCTATAATGACAAGGGCTTTGAATTTGAAATTTAAAAAAAATTCATGTATATCTGGGCCCTCTCGCACAGTTATGATGAAACGCAATTGAGAAAAATTGAAAGCAATTTCATATTCGACCAATCACAGCTGAATATTTTGGAAGTACATTTGATTAGTCCCATATACATCTTTCTGTGTACAGTGCTTGTAAGTAAATCAAGTCTGGGCCAAATTTCTTATCATTTTGATGATCCAAGAACCTTGCAGTACACACCAATACGTACAGTATATGCTAGATAATCAACCTTTTCTGATTGATTCCACAACGTTTCTTTCAAAATTGCAATCGCATGACCAGAACTGGTCTTTATCTTTAAGGAAGACCACCTTGTCGTCTTCTCTGGGCTGCTCTTTCACTATGTACACATTTACGGATCTCCGTTTTGCACAGCTTTACGATAACCTATTTAAACAGAACATTTTAATGGGTTTGGGCAAGTGTTTCTTTTGTGTCTAGCTTATTGTGTTTGTTGTGTGATCATGTGCAGTCATTAATAGTTAGTAATAATTTTAAATTCTTTAAATACCTTCCTATAGGAAACTCGAGATTGCTTTCACGAACAAATAAATCCATCCTTTTTTAATGATTTTGTATTGATCGTACCTTAAATAAAGGTGCAATAGTTTTACAAGGAAATGACTTGTCAAGTTTTTCTCCCTATGCTTATTGTAGGGAAAATGGTTCCATCACAAGCCACATATGGGATCATCAGTGGTGAAATACAGGCTGTTGGGAAGATGCTGGGAGCAGTACTGCTGCACAGTCGATTAAGACTACCATTCCTCAACCCCATGCTGGCTGAGCTAATAATACAGGATGATTCGCCTTGGGTCATAGGCCTCATCCCTGATGACGGGAAGAGGGAAAGTGTCCAAAAGGTATTGTTGATGTAATAATTTTAGGCTACCAGTTTTGCGCAGATGAAGGTTTTTTGATATTTTGGCAAAATTTGGCAAAATCTATCCTATTTAGTACTGCACATTTTTGTGTAGGGTTAAATCTTCAAAAAGAAGTAGTTTAGTCCTCTACTGATAAAAATAGGACCATTTTCCATGAAGCTGCCCTGGCCTCAATAAGTGAACACATGAAACAAGGTAGATTCATTGCAATAGTGATGCTTTTGATAATTTTGTTTCAATTTCCTTGCTCTTGTACATGCTCCTCCCATTCGCAATAACATTACAAGTGCGCATTTTGTATTGAATGGAATTTCAAAACAAAAAGTGTCGATTGTGCACACCCTCCTGGGAGAAGGGACATGTTCCCAAAGAAGCAAAACAAGGAAATTTTATTTCTTTCTGATGTCATTTTACTCCATGCCCAAAACTTTAAAAAATGGCTTTTATATTAATAAAGAATTTTTATTTGTATCACATTTTTGAATGGAAAGTTAAGAAATAATCGAACGTATCTTTTCCATTACCATTGATGTTATTCATTTTTTAATGATTTTGTAAGTGTGTTATTGGTCATTTATAGATATTGCCCCAAAATGGGTCCATAGTATCCATACCCAAACTAGGGCTTATACCATCTAAGAGAGAGTAACATTTTATCAACGTGGTATTCTTTTGTATGCCCATGGCCAGCTAAGAAACTTAGTAATCCACGAGTAATGTTTGAAGAACAGTTTTCTGATAAATGTATAGAGGCAGAAGACAATGAGCTTTATGCAATTTTTACAATGAAATGCATTTAGGTTTAACTTCACTCAAGAATATTATGTGTCACAGTTATGTCATATGATTATATTACTTCCTCACTGCACTTGTTAAGAATGCTTCTCATATATTTTTTATCTGGAATTAAGTTGAGAATTTTGGTTGAAAGATTAATGTAGAGATGGACAGGTATATGTAACAAAATTATTCAAAATATTAATTTATGCATATCTTTTCATGCAAAATGGTGTTGGAATCCCTTCAGCTAGCTGCAGCTAAATCACTTGTAATTGTATGTCTCTGCTTTATTTAAACTGTAGCTGCATCACGCATCCACTGAGGAGGAGCTGACAGAAGCTCTTGATGGATGCACCATCGTCGACGATTTAGGATGGTCAAAAATCATAAACATCCAGAACAAGGACGAAGTTGTCAGGGCAGCCACTTCTCACTACTCCTACTACGCAAACAAGGCTGCCATAGATGAATTCTTGCTTGGGCTTGAATTTTACGGAGCCAAAGAGTTTGCAAGGAAGAACCCAGGTATGTGCTGCAGGAATATAACAATTTTATTTTATTTATTTTTTATTTATTACCAAAAATCACTGTCATGTACCGGTACATACATTTACAATCAATACAATATACATACAAACTGTTTGGTAAGTGAAGCTAACAAAATAGCAACATGCTAATCAAGGTTAGCCCCAGGTAAACCTTACATAAGGCGCAATCACAATATATGTCCATTGGTCAAAATTATTAATTGTACTATAGTATAATACGCAAAGTAATTTTCTTAAATGAACATATTGTATATGTACCATTTACAAAAAAGGATAATGCATTGACGTCCTTAATTACAAAATCATTTATACATTACTCACTGCTCTCTTTGGAAATTTCTGCTTACCAAGGGTCAAAGATGCCTTCATCCCTGCAATATCTCTGCCCCTCCATCTAGCTCGCTTCCCTTTTCTTTTCTTTTCTTTCCCGCTTGTTCACAATATTTCCGCTTTATCTTGCTATGTTTGGGACATAGTACATTTAACTCCTTAATCTTTACAATATCCCAATCGGTTTACAAGGCATACACTCTCAACAGGTTGTGTCTGTTCATAGCTAGATATATAAGTATAAATAGTAACATCATTTAACTATTGGTAATACAACATCCTATGAGATGTTGAATCGGCTTTCTGTTTATTACATTGTCAGTATTAATTGAATCTGTGGCTATAGACTACCTGATCAAATCTCATCAGTGTGCGCTTGAATAGCCGTCTATTTTTTGTATACAGCGAAGATAATTTACATGAGAGCTTCCAATGAAATGTGTTTCTGTCCTTCTTTTGAATCTTCTAGATTGCTTCAGGAGCATGTTTGGTAAACTGGAACAACGACTTGATGCCAACATGGTATTTGACCTCTTCAAACCAGTATACAGCCTAGATGGCAGTAATGCCAAAAATATGGAGGAAGAGACCATCATGTACTTCATCGAGTTCCTACAGAAGTGCGCAACTGGAGGTAATTTTAGTTAAAATGTATGAATGATCTTGAGAGTTTAAGAAGCTAAAGCTAAAGGAGGAAAGGCCCACCAACTGATTAAATTTGGGGGTCATGAAGTCAAGGTCACATATCAATAAATCTATTTAGAAATATATTGTTATTGCAATATCTCAAATATATATTGCATTTTCTTCAAACTTTGTGTATAGGTTTCCAAAACATGATGATCAATCAAACTCCACTAAAACTATATTGAAATATTTTATCACTCTATTATGTATTCCATCTTTTTCAAATCTAATGGATTAGTGCTTCATGAGGAAAGAGTGATCTAACTGCATATAGGATTTAAGGTCAAAGGTTACGTGTAATGTGCGTGTCTGTGTGTCATTTATTATCAGTTATTGCAGTAAAAGATAGAAACATAATTTTAAACTTCACGCAGTTGATTTTGTCTCGTTTTCAATTGTTTTTCAATATTATCACAAATGAAATTACCCAATGTAATACATCCGCAGTTCCAACAAATTTAGAAAGATCAATAAAATTTTCAAAATAATTAGCGTACAACCAAAATGTAAGGAGGGACTAGTAGACATTCTAGAGTTTGATATTTCTTTGATTTGATGTATACACCATGCTTATAAATTTGGTTGAATAGATTTTATTACCAGTGTACATTGTTTATTTATATTTCTCTCTCTATTATAGATGCAGATGTCAGTGGCATGACCTTGGAGGAGTTGCTCATGTTCTTTAGCGGAGCAAAAGAAGTCCCTCTGGGAGGGTTTGAAATCCAGCCAAAGTTGCTCTTCACAGGCGAGATGCTTCCCCATGCTTCGACATGTGCACTGGAGCTGACACTTCCCATGAAATATGGAAATGAAAAAGACTTCATAAATATGCTAGTAGATGCCATTCGTAACACCCATGGATTTGGTAATGTTTAGTTTGGCCAACCAACATCTACATTAAGCTGACCATAAATCATGGACTGGTGACTTTACATGTACCAATATGCTTTAAAATACCCAACTCTGACAGAGAAAGAATGAGTAAATTCCCTTCACTCAACCTTCCATGCATGGGCGGTGGAACATATTTCAGTTTGGGGGCAGACCCTAAAAAGGGGACTTTATTATTATCACTACCAGTATTACTTTTATCATCATCATCGTTAATAATATTTTTTACTGTTTTAGTCATGTATTTTCATTAAAAATGTGAGCGAGCGAAGTGAGCGAAAATTGCAGCAAAAATTGCACATTTTTGGGGTAAAAAGTACCTGATGTGGTAGATTGTGTTCTACAACTTTACTGCTCAAACTGCTCCTTTCCAGGGTCAATTTATTGTCCCCTCGCAGACATGTCGAGGTGACAGTAATGCTGCTGTCAGTCCTTCGGTCTGTAACACTGCTTTCCGTTTGATAACTTCACTAATGTTAGATGGGTTTTAATGAAATTTGGTAAGAAGGGACATGGTACGAAGATATAGCCTAAGTTTGATAATCGAGTATAAAGGTCAAAGGTCACTAAATATGTATCATAAAAATGTGGTTTCCATTCGATAATGTAAGTAAAAATTAAAGGTCACAGCTCATTAGATATTCAAAAATTGCAATTACATGTATGTAGATTCGTACCCGGCAAGGGATGCTACGTTTGTGTTAGTTTTTTAGTTTGTGTCAAGTGCTCTGTCATAGGGGAAATAAGTTCCTTATATCGCAGGTTGTCCAGTGAAATAACCCTGTAGGAGTTAGGAGCAAGATATATCTGGTCAGATAAATGCTCCGTCGAGGTGATAAATTGTTTAGTTTGTTTTAGTTTTTTAGTTTGTGTCAAGTGCTCTGTCATAGGGGAAATAAGTTCCTTATATCGCAGGTTGTCCAGTGAAATAACCCTGTAGGAGTTAGGAGCAAGATATATCTGGTCAGATAAATGCTCCGTCGAGGTGATAAATTGTTTAGTTTGTTTGTGTTAGTTTTTTAGTTTGTGTCAAGTGCTCTGTCATAGGGGAAATAAGTTCCTTATATCGCAGGTTGTCCAGTGAAATAACCCTGTAGGAGTTAGGAGCAAGATATATCTGGTCAGATAAATGCTCCGTCGAGGTGATAAATTGTTTAGTTTGTTTGTGTTAGTTTTTTAGTTTGTGTCAAGTGCTCTGTCATAGGGGAAATAAGTTCCTTATATCGCAGGTTGTCCAGTGAAATAACCCTGTAGGAGTTAGGAGCAAGATATATCTGGTCAGATAAATGCTCCGTCGAGGTGATAAATTGTTTAGTTTTTTTTTTTTAGTTTGTGTCAAGTGCTCTGTCATAGGGGAAATAAGTTCCTTATATCGCAGGTTGTCCTGGCAGAAGATCACCCAATATTTATTAGTACATGTCCTCGAAGGAGCAGACATTTTCATATCCTGGTTACACTACCCCATACAATTCTGATATTTTTAATGGAAAAGTGTCGATTGGGGGAGTGGAGGCAAAATGTTTCTTTGGGGTTTTAAGTTCCCTGCGCGTGCCTCCCCCTCCCGTCCCCCTTTTAAGAATATTTCTAGTTGGCAGGCACCAACCTTTGAGAGTCTTTTTGCGCAAGAGCATCTGTCAAAAAGGGTGTGCAATCTGAGACTAACATGGATTTTAACAAGAACATTTTGATGTATAAAGTTCAAACTTGGTACTAGTATATATGCATCACCATACATTACAAAAATGAACTGGTTAGATTTTGGGTTAAGAAGGTAAAAATTCACAGATGTCAATTCATTAAATTACAGGTTGAATGTGTAAAGATCTGTTTAAATACAGGCTTTATGTTCTTATAATTGTTAAAGAATAATTCAGGATGTGATATAAACTGAATTTAGGGGGAGGCATATTGGAGACTCAGTGGCGATTGTCTGGTTATACTATAAAAGTAATGTGGTGGACTGAGAGTATGTTAGATTATATTACATTAGATTGACAATATGAATATATTCTGAAGTAATATTTATCATTTCATATTAGTTCATTATTTGAAGAAAAAGTTACAAATTTAGCCCTCTGCATCCCACTGCCAGTTTTCAGCTGCCAATGGGCAAACTTTCCTTCGAGTTCCACTGTGGAATAAAACCACTGAGACAGTATGGTGTGATTAATCCAGACCTGCTGAACTACTTCAAGAAATAAAGAAAGTTTTTTTGCCATATAATCTTGGTAATATCAGCAGACAAAGGAAATCAAATGAAAGCTATCCTTGGTGGCTGAACCTGCCAGTGGCAGTGAAAGGGTCAAGGTGAAAGTAATGGGAAGCTCTCAACTCATTTATGTTAATATTTTTAAAGAGCAGTTTAAGTTCTGGGAAGAAGTGACAATTAATTTGTGAGCGTTATCATTGTTATTATGGAAGTGTTGAAGAACCTCAGATTTTAAAAAAATTCCTGAAAAGCATGGCTCTTCAAAAGCCTTCATATTCTAAATATGGCATGTAACAACATATAAATCGGGACGCATTTTTAAGCCACATGTTTGTGTATTCTCATATACATCTTTCTGTGTACAATGCTTGTAACTTTACCAAGACTGGGCCAAACTTCTTATCATTTTGATGATTCATTGCAGTACACACCAATAGTTTATCAGCTAGATCATGATCAACCTTTTCTGATCGATTCCACTATTTCTTTCATAATGCAATTGCATGACCAGAATTCAACTTTATCTTTAAAGGAATAGTACAGTAGTGGGAATGGTCACGATATTCAATGAAACCAGGTTCAAGCTGAATTCAACAGGAAATTACATCTTGTTCGTCATTTTTTCACTATAACAAATGGAAGAAAATAATGAGGGATAAAGGAGTCATTTTCTCTCCATTGTGCAATTTCTTCCAGTCACCATTTTCCTCATCCTAAACACTTTGATTTATAAATCCTTAGATTTCTAAAATTGTATAGCACACTCTACCTCACAACTGAACTTCTCCTTCTCTTTCAGGTACCAAATACAAGAAAAATGTATTCTTGCCAAATTATGATATATGAGCAGCTGAATTCATTGCCAAAATTGCCTAAATAACTATGTCGTATATCCATGAATGTACATGTATAGAGAACTGTATGCAAAGTATTTAGATGACTCTTGCCAGGTTAAAATGATATCACGTATTATAAGTTTTAAGGAAAAAAGATGCGAGTAATGATGTTACATGTATGTCCTCTGCCAGAGAGAGATATGAAAACTGTTTTTTATCTGTTCAAGTTTGTGGAACTTTAGCAATTTGTGTATAAAGCATGTTACTTTTTACCAAAGCTAAATTACGTTACAGGAATAAAGTTGTTTACCAGTAAGTGTTAAATGCCATGAGAAGTTCATCTTTTTATTTCCTTCCTTATGTAGATTCGTCTCAAACCAAATTATCACAAATGCACTGATCTTGTCTCAACCTTTTAAGAGTTGATACATCCATATTTGAAAAAATAAGAATTTGATCTATTTATATAGTGCAGCTAATATATAAATAGACTCTAATGCGCTTTACAATCGTGGTGGTCATTGTTGCTTTATTGGCGTTACGTTCTGCCCAGTGTTACAGTGTATATGTGGAGACAGCATCTTAAAATAGCCAATGCAATAAAATAGCCAATGCAATACTTTTATGTCAGATGGAAACAAGAAATAACAAAACAAACCTGTTCTTCACTACATGATTCAATGTTTTAATGAATTGCTGTGCAGAGCATTGATTCTTAACAACACGTTACAAAATTAGTATTTACAGTTACTAGTCACAAGGTTGTCTTATAGAGCATTTCTAAACAACATCCCAATAGGGGCTGATCCAAGAATGTCAGAAAGGGGGCACTAATCTGAAGATTTTCTAGAAAAAAAAACCCTCTAAATCTTTAATTGCAAAGAAAACAAAAATTAAAAGTCACCATTTTAGGTGTCTTTTCGCCAAAATTTCTCTGACGTCTTTTCGATTACATTTGAGAGAAGAGACACCTCCTTTTCTTCTTACATAACATTTCAGATACCATACTCAATAATTGAACAATGGTATATTTTCCCCAAGGCAATGTTTATAATATAATGCACCCTTTCATTCTTCGTTTTATACACATGTACACTTATTTTTTTGGACATTCGTTGACGTTCAAAACTTGGACAAGCATGATGTTGTGTGTTTTCAGGAAAAAGATCAGAGCTCCATCTATAATCATATTCAAATATGTAACAATAATAATAAAAATACATAAGATTTATGAGGCACCAAATCCACTTGACAATCAAATACTCAAGGCACAGCTGGTGCGAAAGATGAAATACCTGATAAATATATACAAAAGTTCAATATTTATGAAAGGTACAGACATGAAAGGTAATGGTAATCAATTATAAGTAGGGTGTCTGAACGATTTTTCAATTTTCAATTTGGGATTGTTTTTCACCATTTTTGTTGGATATTGGAATAAAAAATGTTATCAGAATAATACCTTTCAAATTTCAAGACTCACCGATGTTTCTATCAAAAGATACAGCCCCTCAAAAACTGTGCAATATTCATAGCAATTTGATCAGAATGGACAGAAAACCACAGAAAAGTGGTTCACGCAGAGTTATAATTTCTGCTCAAAAGCTGCACAGCTAATGCACAGCACGATATGCAAAGCGTGGAGCAAGGGTATTTTCAAACTGTTTGAACAAATGATCCCTTGGGACTAGAGATAAAATAAGTGCATGGATATATTCTTTACAGCTGGCCCAACTTATCCCTCGGGGGGGGGGGGGGGGGGGGCAGTTCGTGAAATTGGTAAATCTCTGAGTTACCATGGAAACGATGTTTAAATCGCCGTTTTGAGCAAGATATTTTTAGAATTCCGGGGGTGGCCCCCTATGGGGAATATGGAGAAAAACCTGCTCTTTCATATGACACCACATTTATTGAGTTTCACCTTCAGGATCATTTGTTATAAAGGTTTGAATTTCAATTTTTTTTCATAAAATCATTGACCATTTAGCATGAGCGCGCAATGCACATGGACTGCATAGGGATGTGTGCAATCTCTATGGGATGGATTTTAGCACACAAAACTGAGTGCGCGATCAGACACCCTATTATAAGCTAAAATTAAACAGACATTTCTTAAGATTGTTTTTTAACAGAACTGCCTATCATATTGAAGGGATAGAATAAACTATCGTGCCATTATGTTGGAGTTGAGCAATAAACATTTTTTAATGAGATATCGAGTTAAAGATCATAAGATGGATTTCCTTTTTCTGACTCGCACTGTATATATTGTACAATACATTTCTATACACATTTGTAAAATTGACTGCAGTTCCTTGTGAGGCATTTCATGTACATAAAAATATCCTTGACAACTTGAAGGCCTTAAAGATAATATGTCCCTCTTGCAGCCAGCATCAAATTTTGCAGAACTTTGCAGGAATTATGAATATGGTATGTCAAGTATGTCCTATCTGTGAAAATTCAAACATTTACCGTTTGCAGTGTCCTAGTATCGGGTATTCAAATTATGCAAGGAAACTTGTTTACTCTCTAAACTTCACTGTTTGGGCACTATTGAGTCACCGACTGACATCCTTTTTTCTTTGGTAATAACATACCGGTCCATATTGAGCTGTAGCAGGTACATGAGCATGTGTCTACATCAATAACCCACTACTTGTAATGGCCAAAATTAAACCGATTGAATATTTGTGCAGAACAAAACAAGCATTCATCAGACTATTACTTAGGGGAATGCAATCACTCAAGTCGATTCAACAACTAATGGTCGTTATTTTCACTCAAAAAGCTGTTTTCAAACACTTTTATTGTGGGGGAAGTTCTAAATATTAAAGTATTGTCTATCAAATGGGACATGGTACCTTTAATCACCATATTGAGCATATGAGCAATACCCTGCTTTACTTTTTTACTACCTTATATATGCGAGTTCTATAAATGTAGTGCTTGTTAAACTTGGAAGAACAAGGAAAAAACATGTGACTTAAGTATCCAATATGCCTCCGCTTATGTTTACATAATTCATCACGAAAGGAAAGGAAAAGCATCTGTACTATGGAGTGTGGATATTTTTAAAGTTCATATTACAACAAATATCACAATTCTGCCAACTGCTCATAGAAAAAATAATATAACTAGGTAGATATATAACAATTATATTTTTTAAAAGAGCAACTTTCAAGAAAGTACATGATAACCTTCCCAGGAAAAAAATTCACATTTCTATATACACAGTCATCAACTTATATCCATTACAAGGCTACGATTTCATTTGCACTTAATGATGTGCACTCAGAAAGTTCAAAACATGCAAAAAAATATTTATCCCATTGTTGTTGTCATTAGCGAGAACATCAACATTTGCTTCTAAATAATTCAAGTCGGTTTCATTTACATTCAAATTTACCGGAGGTACACATACATGATTATTTGTCTGCATTTCACCTGGTACACCTTCTTCATCTACACCATACATATGAACATTTTCTTCTTCAATGTGAACATCATGTGCAAGTACTCCAGAGTAAAATAACTGGAGAGGAGATTGACCTGCTGTTCGAAGCCTGTGATTGTTCCAAGCATCAATAAAATGTTGTAGAGCTCGGTTAACTCTTGGAACAAACACAAAATGCAATGAAAAAATATGTAGCTCGGAGTCCCGATTTAACAGTCCTGAATTTTCCATTAAAAAAAATGTCTCACGGAAGCTGGCCAGCACTGCAGTATTAACATCCCTCCATAGTCTTTCTATACGTTGGTTATGTACAGATCTTCCAGTGATAACGCTCCCCCTACCCAGTCCTCTTTCCTCCAGCATGTATCTAGCGATATCATAATTTTCTGTTCCAAAGTCCACTCTCAATCGCTGGGGAAGACCAAACATTCTCACTCCTCTCCTAAAGCCTTGAAGGACAGTTTGAGCTCTATTGTTTTCCGCACATTGAAGGAAAACCACTGTTCTGGAGTAGCCGTCAATTCCTCCATGGATAACAAGTCTCCATGAAATCAGCTTGTGGTTGCCATCTACATGCCTAAAAATAAAAGAAATACAATTATTACACCATCATCTCCTGCAAATAAATATATACATTGGAGACAATTCAATTTCTGAACCTGATCGAAATTAGCTTTTTGATGATCCACCTCATGACAGGAACAATAAATTAATACATTTTTGAGAGGCTTCAGCTATTTACATTTCAATGATTTAGCTCCTTTACAAGTCATGCATTGATTGAAGTAATTGTACATGTAATGTAAATTGAACAACTAGATAGTAAAAGGGTGACTAAATTACAAATTCATGTAGACTTTTGTTGACTTCATCATGCCAGTCATTCATCAGTCAGCTAGATGAACAAAAAGCATTGCAATGGTATGTCCCTTCCCATCAACTGACTACCTGTTCACAATAACATTGCATTGGCATGTTTTTATATAATAGCCCATTGAAACCATTCTTTTCATGGCGTTGCTTGGGGATTTCTGACATAGCAACTCATTCAATATTGTGAGTGGGCATTGTATAAAAACATGCAATGCTATTGTGAAGAGGTGGTCAGTCGATGGGAAGGGACGTACTAATTTATTTTTAGACATTACAAAACTGTTCATGTTTACGGGAAATAAGAAAAAAAAAATCTTATTTGATAAAAGAATTTTTAACACCGGCCCTGCTATGTTTTAAATTCATTTTCTCTTAAGATATTAAGGGTTATCAGTATTTAGACATTACAAAACTGTTCATGTTTACGGGAAATAAGAAAAAAAAATCTTATTTGATAAAAAAAAATTTAACACCGGCCCTGATATGTTTTAAATTCATTTTCTGTTAAGATATTAAGGGTTATCAGTAAGTGCATTCCAATATGATAGAATGCGAATGAATTCATCATCTAGTGGGTCAAATCAGGGGCTACCTTGTTTACAGAAGATGTAACAACCGTAACACCATTTCAATTGCACATTCCTTCAAAATATGAGAGATACATGTACTTCAAATACCCATGAATCTTCTGTAAGGTAGAACCATACTCATAAATCATCAATAAGAAATAAATTGTTCAAGGCTTTTAATTTTTTTCAGCCAAAACAAAATAGTCCATCAATTGGAGGACATAATTCCTTTACAAATTTGCTGTTGATGAGGGATACCTCAAGCACATATCACACAGTTGACAATGGGATATCAAACTAGGTCCATGCTACAAGAACAGATGAAAAATTATTTATGTATCTTTAAAAAACGGTCATGCTCTCAAAGTACCATCAAGCTTTTTGGTCATACATGTAGTTGGAGAAAAAAAACCCAGAGCCTTACCACAAATCATTAGGTTGTCCAACATTGTATGTTCGTCTCCTGATGCGGTAACGGCGGCGAAGAGCTGTTGCGACAGGATTTACCCTCAGGACACTGTCTCTCACACGATGACGTTGTACATGTATCCTTCTGTGCCGGATTGCCCCGATGATCATAGACTGACCTGCTCTTGGAGCAGTTTGTAGAATATCTGTTATTAACTGGTCCAAATCAATATCAGTCATGTGATTGTACACATCATCTCCAATTGGCATACGGTATTCGTGTCTTCTATTCCTTAGAGTTCGAACTGAAACTCCTAAAACATTGGACATTTTCACCCATGAAAATCCCATCCCATGTAAAAATTCAATTTGGGTCTGACTCACTGGTATCCTTTGACGACCAACAGGCCTGCCTAGGACTAAAGTGTCATCTGCAGAGTGATTATGATTTCCTTCTACATGTTCCGTTTCAGCCAAGTTGACAAAAGTCTCGAGTAGATTTACGAGCTCCCTCAAAGCCTCTTGTATGTTAGAAACTTGAGCAGCATCATTGTCATCCAAATATATTATTAACCGATTGCTCATTATATTCAAACTATCTAAATAGCCAATGCCTGTCCGGGCTAGTTGAAAAAATCCATCATGATGTTCCGGGCGAGATAACAAGCTAAACACTTCCGCCACAAAACGACTTATACCGTTTATAAACGAAGTTAAATCACTCTGAGATCTATACCGTAGTCCAGGGGGTGGCATGGCAACACTCCATGGAAATACAAACAGCAGCAAAATAAGTACACGAGTTCTTTGAAGAAATATCATTTTCGCTGTTTCTGCAGAGCACAACTACATTGGGAGATACAAAACATGTACAAGTATGTTTTAGCAAACAATAAAGACATGAAGAAAAAAAAAGGAAAAGTTTGAAATAAATACCTCAAATTTAAATCAATTAAAGGGCAATCCAACGTTAATAACAAGTTGAATTGCCTGAATGAAAAAAAAATCAGAGAAACAGAATAGTGAAATATATATGGAACATATTGGAAAAACTATACAAAACTTACCCAATTTTTTACAAGTTGTAATTACTACACATAAATCTCTAATAAGCAAACTAGTTATTGGACTGTGAAGTATTTGGAAACAATTCTCAAATATGCTGTATGGACGTGCGTTTGAATTTGCCCCTTTTGTGTTACACCACCTAGATATAAATATCTCAAACCTATCAGGATTTAAGTGGTCATAACTTTAAAAATATTAACTCTATCCCTACAAAAGTATACTTTTTCTTAAAAGTACCGGGTATAACAACATTTCCTGAAGATTTAAAAAATGGCATAACAAATGAGGTCGGGTGAGGTGGTAACATCTTATGAGTGGAAAATATTTGACTTGTGAGTACCCCCAAAATACTTAATTTTTAACATCTACATCTCTTCTACCTTTGCTCTGACCCTTAATTTCTCACGATATTTGAATTGCTCATGAAAGTAAGTTCTTTTCGGAGTGGCGAGTTCAAAACACATAGCCATATACACTAAAACTTCTGCCCAGGTTCTCTCTTCAGCGCCTTTTCTCTTGATACTGTTTTAAAAATACTATCTATCTAACGAGTAGTTTATTGCGTGCAGTGCTATGGACGGTGACTTTGTTCCACCTCCATTCACTTTACACGCAAGTGTGTGTGTGTATACTGAATGAGGGTCATGAGTCATGACTGTAAACTAAGTATGTGGTTTAATAGACATAACAAGAAACATTACAAGTTTAAAAAATTACAATGGCCTAATTGTGCTGTTGCTCACCTGTGCTCTGGTTCACCTGTGCTCTGGTTCACCTAAAACAGTAAGAATCCTCAAACCTGAAGGAGGCAGATGTAACCTGAAGAAGAAGAAGAAGTAACACTGGTAACTGGTAGCAGTTAATAATAATAATATACCGTACTTATATAGCGCGTATCCGATATGTCTCTATGCGTTGTAAGAAAGAGTAAGAAGGAAAGGTGGATAGGGTAACAATATAAAGAAGAATAAGATATACCCCCATTGGCAAGATCGCTATCGTAAAATCATTGGGATTGTCTCAACTTATTTATTTACTTTCTATCCTTACGAAACCGCATGGAGGTCGAGTCTTTATTTGGAATGGAAAACCAGACAAAATAAACTGTAAAACAATAATTGGAGACTATTACCCCTGTTACACATATGTCTGAAAGTGGACTGAGGCCGGCCCCTGTAGGCGGCTCGACGTATGTGTAACATCAACTTTTTTTGAAAAGCCAGACTGAGGCCAGGTGGACTCAGTCCACCTCTGGATGTGGATTGAGGCCGGCCCGAGCCCGGACTCAGTCCTGCAATCAGTAGATGTAACACCAAAGTGGACTCGGGGCCGGCTTATGAACATAATACATCGGGCGCGCTTTACCACCTTCTCTTATGTTATTCTTTGTTTTTATCATTATATCACTTTCTCTTTCTGTCTTTCCTTATGTTATTCTTTGTTTCTTCCTTCTATTAACTTCTCTTTCTGTCTTTCCTTATGCTATTCTTTGTTTCTTCCTTCTATCACCTTCTCTTACGTTATTCTTTGTTTTTATAATTTTATCCTTTTCTCTTTTTGTCTTTCCTTATGTTATTCTTTGTTTTTATCATTCTATCACTTTCTCTTTCTGTCTTTCCTTATGTTATTCTTTGTTTCTTCCTTCTATCACCTTCTCTTTCTGTCTTTTCTTATGATATTCTTTGTTTCTTCCTTCTATCACCTTCTCTTATGGTATTCTTTGTTTCTTCCTTCTATCACCTTCTCTTATGGTATTCTTTGTTTCTTCCTTCTATCACCTTCTCTTATGGTATTCTTTGTTTCTTCCTTCTATTACCTTCTCTTATGGTATTCTTTGTTTCTTCCTTCTATCACCTTCTCTTATGGTATTCTTTGTTTTTATCATTCTATCACTTTCTCTTTCCTTATGTTATTCTTCGTTTTTATCATTCTATCACTTTCTCTTTCTGTCTTTCCTTATGTTATTCTTTGTTTCTTCAACGTCAGCTCGTGAAAACGCTATGTGAGGCCGGCCTATGTGTAGACACGAGATTATGTGTAACAGGGGTTTGATTATCTCGAGGCGGCTTCAAATTGCAGGTGTGAGGCCGCCTCTGTGGCCAGCTAAAGGCCGACACATGTGTAACAGGAGTTTATGTCGATGGAGGTCTGAGAATTGCTACATTTACCCTCAAGTATTTCAGGCTTTAAAAAAATTGCCTGTGTTAAACGTCTGCTTGACGAAAGTAATGTTGGGCAATAGAAGTGTTTTTATATAAAGTTTGTTTCGCTCCATTTGGAGGAAATCTTTTCTGGTATAGTAATATTAATAAAAAACGATTCCATATTGTCAATTAAAAACATTTTTATCCGGGAAGTTGCCGGTCATGGGCCTCTTTAATACTCGATACAGACATCAGTCCTTCCCATATCAGACGACAAAATATATGGAACAACACTATGATTTGTGTAATGTGTTATTCATAAGTCATGGTATGACAAAGGTATAACTAAATTATCAGATCTTCCTGACGAAAATGGTAATATTTTTACCTTCTTTCAATTTAGAAACAAATACCGGTAAGTTTTAATACAATTTTGTAGAATTTATTCTGTGAAAACAGCTATTCCTCATAATTTGAAAAAATAATATCACTAAATATTCAGAGGCAGACCCTGGCTAACAGCTCAAGAGGAAATGATGAAAAATATAATGAAGGTAACTAAGATTTGTCGGTATATTCACAATTTAAGTGTTCAACAGGTTTTTATTCCCCCTAAATCAATAGATAAATGGAATTCTATGTTAAATATCCCAAACATAGACTGGGCTCAAAATCTTAGTTCTCGTTAGGTCATGTTTATCTACATTGATCTGTTATTTTCTGTTTAAGATAATACATTGTATAGTTGGTGTTAATAAATATCTTAAATTATTAAATATTTCAAAGTCAGACGTATGTAGAGGCGTCGTGGACGATTGGATACGTCGTCGGACTGTCGATCACATGGTTCGCGGTTTGAGTCCCGCCGCCGCACTAATGTCCTTTGGCAAGACATTGATCTACATTTGCCATACTCAACCCAGGTGATGTAAATGGGTACCTGGCAGGAATTAATTCCTTGAAATGCTGGAGCGCTGTATACGATTTTTATTATTATTTGGTTATAACTCTGTGGAATCTATAGAACATTTATTTTGGGACAGGGAAAAAATTAATATTTATTTTTCGGGGGCTACTTTTCAAGCTTGCCTGCATGAAAATAACATTCTAAAATTTGTTTTGCATTGAACTCAATGCATATTTATGGGGCTCTTTTCTGATGTTCGGGGGCTCTTTTAGGCATTTTGGGGGCTAAATCGTCCTGAGTCCCTGGGTATTTTTTCAGTTAATTCAGTTAAAAATCATCTGGGGAAGACTGCCTTTTGCAACAGCCACCCAATTAAAATGATAAATAAATATACATGTATATAGATCTAGAGGGTCTATCATATTTTATAAAATGGCTCTAGTATTTAAACATTGATTGGTCAATACGCATCACATGACATGCGCCTATTTTTGATTCATGCATGATCATGCGAAAAAAGCATGGTCAAAAGTTGTATTGCACGCTAATATTGATATCCAGCGCAGCGTACCCATAGCTAGTATATTGTACGCTCCATCCAGTGCAGCGTACGCGTTGCTAGTATTGCATGCACGCTCCATGCATGCAGCGCAGCTAATATGGACGCTCCATGATCCATCCCCAGCGCAGCGTACGCGTATCTAGCTAGATATAGAGCAGGGAGGAGCGTGTATTATTAGAAAGTAAATTTCTATTTTACTTTTGCCTTGGATATTTAGGCCTGTTTTGTATTTTGGATTTTAGAATGAAGCCAAGAATTTCAGCCGTCTGATGTATTGATTTTATTTTTACTCAATTAAGACAAAGGGAGTCCCGTGGACTTTTTGGTAAGCCTGCAAGGTCTTAATTTTCTTTCCATTTTCTATAACCAACATAACTCTAGATTTAACTCTCGTAGACTCTAACTTTAGATCTTAACTTTCGTTTGTTTTGATTTGTGTCGCTATTTTATAAAACAAATAACGCACTTAACCTTGTTGTGCGTAACGTAAATGCAGTTTACGCTCGGTTTCTTCAGATGGTGCGCACTGTGAACTTGCCGCAAGCGGCTCGTTGCACAGAGGCGGCACCAATCTAAAGAGACCTCGCGCGTACTGCATTCACCGCTATCGCATGCTGGGTTGTGCGTTATTTATATAATATTGAAGATAAACTTGAGTTCTGGTAAAAAAAGAAAATTTATTCTCACAGAATCCAATGAAACTTACACTGAATGTTCAAGATTACAAATAAATGTAATTTGCCAAAAAGAAATAAATATATATACAAATTCTCCTAAAATAAATAAGAAATAGTGTCATTACCAAACATACATCATCAAACGATTTTCATATTTTTGTAAAGATGTTTAAATTGAAGAAAATCCAGTGAGTGTTTTCTTTTGACAGTCAAATCAAAAGTTAGTTGAAGGATACCGTAATGTGATAGTTTATCAAAACGTACCGTTTTGTTTACTGTGACAAGGAATTTTAGTCAAAATACCTTTTCTCAGCAAATTTATATTCTAAGGTTTCGTAAACACTCGCTATCCAATTGATTTGATATTAAAAATATAATTTGGAAGAAGTTATTAGAGAGGAAATAATAAAGCACATACATGTAGGCCCCAAAAGCTATAATGGTATCCTATTGAAAGACTATGGATCGACTATGAGAACGGTGTGATACATTTTAATCTATTTTATTGATATGTTATCACTTTTGCAACTTAATTTAGATCAGTGAAAGGAAATACAATGATTGAAAATAATTCAAACTGATTCAATGTTCATATTAAGCTTTTTCTTATTTCTGTATATTTTGTATTATCACTCTTTTACATTTTCATTTTATCTCCATGTTTCTGTAATCTGATAAAACACTATCTATATCGTATCGTACACGTGCTCTCTCTCTCTCCCTTTCGCTCACTTTATTCTCTCTTTTTCCTTCCCACGATTAGGATGGCACGTTTCTGTTATAAATAAGTAAAACATGTACGAACAAGATCTGCATTATAGGTTTTTGAAAATGAATCATTAGAAAAAAATCGTCGCCCATGGAATAGCAACAAACTGACATGTGGTGGCGCTTTACAGCAATTAAAAAAGATATGACGTTCGGAGGAGTGACAACTCACTTGTCGCGGTAGTTGTCTCTCATCTTGGCAAAGACGGTTTTGTAAAACACTTAGCTGACAAGTTGAGGGACAGTGGCGAGATGTCATTGATCTAGTTATGACGGTTTCGAGAAACTGCCCCCATGTATAGTGCCATATACATCTTTCTGTGTACAGACTACATTGTTTGTTAATTTACCAAGACTGAGCCAAATTTAAAATGATTTTGATGACTCCAGAATCTTGCAGTGCACACCAATACTCAAGCGCGTAGCCAGGATTTTATTTAAGGGGGGGCGGTAGTGAGCACGCAAAGCGTGTGAATCACTTACAGAGCGCGCGTAGCGCGCTCCCTAGGGGGATCGGTTAAGGGAGCTTTGACGTTTCATTAGATTACTAGAGAAAGAAAGCGATTCGTTGTACCGTTCTCCACTCTTAAAGGCCCACTGGACTACTTGTAGCTACTTGCGCCCTCTCTATATTAAACAATACCTAATTGGTGACCATTGGTCCCCCAATATCCTTTTTCTTATGTTAACTGAGAGCTGAGTTGATGAGGTAACCATCTATCCAGCGACCTTGCAGGGCGGTCTAATTCCTCCTGTAAACTAGTACTGATAACCTTTAATCCTTGTCTATTCAGTTTCTATTGGCGTTTCATTAAATTATTAAAGAAAGAAGACGATTCGTTGTACCATTCTCGACTCTTAATCATTGTTTGAATTCAGTTTCTATTGACGTTTCATTAAATTATTAGACGATTCGTTGTACCGTTCTCGACTCTTAACCTTGTTTGAATCAAGTTCCCCTTCCTCCGCGCGTAGCACGGAAGCTCTGACGTTTCATTAAATTATTAAAGAATGAAGACGATATTCGTTGTACCGTTCTTGACTCTTAATCCTTTTTTTTCCTACGTCCTCTTCCTTTCTTTTTTCTCTCTCTCTTTTTTATTTTTTGGCCTGCGTTTTTTTGGGGGGCGACCGCCCTCAACGCCCCCCCCTGGCTACGCGCCTGCCAATACTTACATGCTACGTCATACATGAGCATGATCATTTCTGATCCATTCCTTTCATAATGCAATCGCATGACCAGAACTCTACTTTATCTTTAACAGTAAGCTCTAGATCTAGAGCCAGTAGTGCATGGTGGAGACCATTGACTAGAGACTAGACGTCTAGTCTCTAGACTAGGTCTAAAATAGGAAGCTAAACTATATATTTATTAAAATAGATCTAGGAACAGTAGGGTCTAGATCTAGTCTAGATCATCTAGATCTAGGTCTATTTATTCTAAGGTTTAATAATTAATATTAGGCGGGAGCGCGCCTGTGTGAAGTTATCTACTGTAATGTCTCAGATCCTCATTACGGTAGATAACTTCACACAGGCGCGCGGTCCCCCGCAAGGCCGCAACCCACCATCAGTAGACCCTATGCACTTGTATTGTGCACCGGTTTGCCGTGAAACCTGTGAAAAAAGTGTATAGAAGTCTAGAACTAACTGTTAGCCTAGATCTAATCGTTTTTCCGAAAAATACTCCAAAAATAACAAGAAAATTGACATGAAACAGGTAATAAACAAACCGAATTTTAACTCATGATCGGTTATCCTATACTTTAGTGTTTTATTATTTTGGGTTTCTAACTTCAGTTTAACCCTAACCCTACCTTAATCCTAACCCTAACCCTACCCTAACCATAATCCTAACCCTATGATATGCACGTAGAGCTGTTAACTGAAGTTAGAAACCCAAAATAATAAAACACACTAAAGTATAGGATTGCCTCATGATCTTTGATTAAACATTTGATGAATATTTACTTCATTTTAGGTAAGTTTTAGTGGGATATCTCCATGCCGGAGTTACAGGTCGAACTAGCGCCATGACGACTTTTTGGTTCCCTCTCTTCAAATTCATTTTAATGACTCATGCGTGAAATATGCATCATATGAGTTGCATCAGATGAAAGAGGTGGATATAAGCTTAACAAATGTGTGTCATTTAGCACTTATAATTGTGATTAAGTTATTATAAAACATCGATAATTCTCGGTTTCGTTTTTTCTGGGACGCACTCTAGCTGTAGCCTGGCTGTACCTAAGGCTATAGATTCTAGACGTTTAACATCATTACATGCTATGACTCTTCACCTAACGTTAATTTATACCAAATAAGTTAGATTAACTAGAAACTTGTCAGATTACCAACCTTTTGCTCCTTCGAAATCACAACTCCGTCACCTACTGTACTAGACAGAAATAAACGTCGATATCAGAGACTGAAGCTTTCGGTCTACTACTAATGTACTTGAACTCGAAGTTGATGGCCTGATCTAAACTAGCTGCATGCGTGGTAGGTACGGTATGATCTGAGCAGCGCTAGCATAGCGCGCTGCATGCCTAGCTAGCTAGCTAGCCTAGCCTACCTACCTACCGGGGCTGACGGCAGGGCCTAGGACGACCGGTACCGTAAACGCGCCTGTTGCGCGCGCGTGTACTACTGCACGGTGCTGGTGGCCGTGCGTACCATGTGCGTGTGACGTGAAGTATCGCATATATTGGGGGAGTCGAACAACTTTTTTTGAGACGAACGATTTTTTTTATAAACGAATACAAAACTTTCGTGGCGTATGGAACGCCGAATAGCTTCCTTGTTGAATATATCTTTTTCGTTGAATACCTTTATTGTCGAATAAAAAGTAAAATAATATTTTTGTAAAACAAAACAAAATGTGTCAAATAAAATGTTGGCGATAGATTACATTTTTTTCAAATAAAATGTGTCAAATAAAAATGTTGTCTTATACAATTTTTTGTGGAATAAAATTTGTGTCGAATAAATTTGTGTCGAATGAAATTTTTGTCGAATAAAATTTGTGTCGAATGAATTTGTGTCGAATGAAATTTGTATGGAATGAAATTTTTGTCGAATAAAATTTGTGTCGAATGAAATTTGTGTCGAATGAAATTTGTGTCGAATGAAATTTGTGTCGAATGAAATTTGTGTCGAATGAAATTTGTGTCGAATAAAATTTGTGTCGAATAAATTTGTGTCGAATGAAATTTGTATGGAATGAAATTTTTGTCGAATAAAATTTGTGTCGAATGAACATTGTGTCGAATGAAATTTGTGTCGAATGAAATTTGTGTCGAATGAAATTTGTGTCGAATGAAATTTATGTCGAATGAAATTTGTGTCAAATGAAATTTTTGTTGAATAATTTTTTTTTGACAAATACAATTTTTGACGAATAATGTGTCAAATGAAATTAATGTCGAATAAAATTCTTGTCAAATAAAACTTGTCAAATATTTTCTGAAAGTGTCGAATATATACATTTGAGTGAAATACATTTTTTGAAAGTGTTGCATATATTTATTTGTTTCCCTAAAGGCGTGCCATACTCAGTCGAACTAATGAATTTCCCAAATTAAATGAATTTCAAAGGTTACTTTTTAACCTTTGAAAACAAATGCGTAGACTATACTGAACCGGGCTGATGGTTCCCCATTACACACAATGCGTTCCGATCGGCTGGCCGTTGGACAGCCGATCTGCTCCCTACTAGCCCTCTCCTCACATCACCTCAGCGTCGTTAGATCTGGAGCTGGCATCAGCATCACCCTCGCATTTTAACCCTAGCCTGCCAATCACTCTTAAATCTTGGTTTTTGGAATAAAAATGTAAATGTGAATATAATACTTACCAGTGACGTTATAGAAATAAACACCACATCTAACCAGGCAGAGTAATTCCAAAGCGAATGCCTACGCTAGATCGAGAACGTAACCGGTGCGCATATATATCGCGATCGGGTGGGGCTCGAGCTCGCATGC
Organism: Strongylocentrotus droebachiensis; assembly: GCA_035222895.1. Lineage (NCBI taxonomy): Eukaryota > Metazoa > Echinodermata > Echinoidea > Camarodonta > Strongylocentrotidae > Strongylocentrotus > Strongylocentrotus droebachiensis. Next base: position 113,402 of record JAVYIG010002141.1, read on the forward strand.
ACAGTATAGTACAGTAGTCGAATACGGAGCAAATTATTACCCTCTCAGCATGTCAGCATGCATGTACGTTGCAGTTCCATTCATATTTCAACAGCCAAAAATACTGTAACGCGCGCGGATCCAAAGAAGTGTAAATAAATAAATTTCTTTAAAAAGTTTTCAAATCCCTATCATTCAAAATAAAACTGTTAAAGGGAAAGTTCGCTCAAGATTTTTTCCCGCTCATGTTTGTGGCGCTGATCCTTGGGGAACTGAGTCTCCCGTATCTTCCCTCGAAAATTTCAAGGGTAAAATGCCCCTCAAAATTTACTCATTAATTGCTCTTTAACTAGGCTACATCAGACTGTCAGCTCAGTATTGCTTTTTACTGTAAAGTTTCATGAATTCAATTAACTAAATCAAATTATCTCTTCAACCATAATGCTTCAACCCAGGCGCGGATACAGGGGGGCAGCGGGCCCTGCCCCCCCCAAAAAAAAAGGGGGGGGGGTGGGGAGGGTAAAAAGTAATTGTGACTAGAAATTTTCCTTTTTTTGGCTCAAGGGGAGGGGGGGGGTGGTGTTGAGCAAAATAGCGGCCGGTACGTTTTCAAATTTCTGGGGACAAAAAAGAAGGTTCGTCTTGTGAACCTTCGAAAATATTCAAGTTTCATGCCTAGGCTGTCCTTGACTCAGCCTTGTCGATGTCTCATTTGTCGTCACTTGCTGTCGGTCTCTTGGGATGTAGAATATCCCCGAGCAGGCTGTCCCCGAGAATATCAAATCCAAAGGAGACAAGTGCTCCAAAATGCAGTATTACTTAAAAATATTCTCGCGTGCCGTGGTCGCTGAAAGGCCCCGCAGATTGATTAATAACATTCACAAGATGTGTCAGAATAAGCAACGAAAAAGGCAAATAAATTATCAGGATAGGGCACAGTGGCGTAGATACGAGCTGGAGGGGGATGTACCTCCTCCCCCTCCCTCAATCGAATGCCCCCCCCCCCCACAAAAAAAAAAAAAAAAAAAAGTGAGAGTGAGTGGAGAGATGAAGGAAAAGGAAAAAGAACGTGAGATAATATCAAGAGAAAGATTGCTCGAAAACTCTCTTTACAAAATAACAATGTTATGTGAATCAGTAATGTGGGGACAACAATGAAATCAAATTACTTTAAAATGCACAATTTTCTCACTCAAGGGCTAGATCCCCTCACTGCCTAGTCAATTTGCCCCCTAACTTTTGACAATTATCTAGTAGAGCGCTTTTCAATCGATGAGCCGCAAGAATATTTTTGAATAACGTCAACCTCATGAAAACAAAGTATTAGAAACCGCAAGATGCCCATGCAGATATATATAATATCTTTGGGTATTTTAATGAGGAAATAACATCTCATAGACAGTAAAGGGTCTTTTTACCCTTTCTCGCTTCGCTCGCTCGCAAACTTTAGAAGCGGGATAGTTTCAGCATGGACCTGGTTACAGGCAGCGAGGGCCATGAATATTATGACAACATTCGGGCACCTCGCTGTATATTGGCTTGGTTCGGGCAGCTTGGGGCCGGAATTTAACCTTATTTATTCTAATTTTAAAATCGAAATGAAATTTATACCACAACATAGTGTCTTTTGTTCCCTCGTTTACTTCAATTCTCTCAAAATTGAAAGATCAAGATGTTTCCTATCCAAAGATGACCTGAATATATAATTTACATTTTATCTAATGTTTATAGATGACAGAAATAACATTTTCCCCTAATGAAAGTCATTTTTTCGCTTGCTCGATCGCTTCGTTCGCTCCTATAGAGTATATGGGATCCGGATATTATATTTTCTTGCAAGAGGCCCTCACGCGAAATTGTAATCGTTCGTATGTGTACTAGGGATAATTACAAAGAAATTTTGGATTGGGGTTACGCAAAACTATAACCTCTAGAAGGATGCAGTGACTAATAAAAAAAATATTGAAATACGCTGCTCTCAAATGATTGAGCACATGCAAGCTATACCCACTAGCCACTGGTACTTTATGGCTTTAACAATTTTAATTGTCAATCCACTTATAAGCAAAATAACTTGTGTGGCTTAAAGTGTGCTGACGGCATGCAGCAAACAGCAAAGCAACTGAAAAATTTGCTTTTCTAACTAGTTTTGGTTTGTTTGTAGTATAACAAGTTGAAGATTTTTTTTCTCAATCAAGCGAATATCGATCATGTTTTGGAACTGGGGCCGGGGCGACGACGTCAAACAAATTATGTGGGATATTTTGGAGCAATCGGACGCTTCCTGACATCTATTATACGATTTCACTTGGATATTTTGTTGGGGGATGTTAGCAATTCACTCTAAAAACTGAAATGTTAAATCACCATTTAAAAGGGCCGAGGAGACTCTTTTTCAAAATGGTAGATTACCACTTTGAATATGCTGGATCCAACACTATAAAGGTTGAATCTAGCAGGTTATAAGTATCAATCTGACATTTTAAAAGAGTGGTCACTCCTCGGCCCTTTTAAATGGTGATTTAACATTTCAGTTTTTAGAGTGAACTTATTCCGTCACCTCGAACCCCCTTCAGACAATGAATGCATTTTGTAAAACTCTATACCCCCCACACATTCTCTTATATAAAGCAATAACATCACTGTGTTTTTTGATGTAATTTAAATAGATATTTGCCAATACTTGAAAAAAAAAGCATTTTAACAAGCCATGTATAAAACAGCCTCGTTTACACATGAATCGGAAACTGCGGATGTGATGATAAAGACTTGGAATCTATTCCCCCCGCCCTCCCACTTTACAAATTCCAGTATCCATTCATATAGTACGCAGAAACTACCCTTTGTGTTGCAGATTTTTTTTTTTTTTTTTTTTTTTTTTACTTTGGCAGTTTTATTTATATTTGTTTTTACTGTAGTTTACTGCAAGATAGGTGCTAACTTGACAGTATTTTTAGATTTAGACCCAACTTGTTAATAGACGGAGTCTGATCGACACTGATGATCTGTACGGAAGAAAAAATATCTCCGAGTAACCGAATTGTACTGCTATTGTAAACAAGAGATGGCGCCAGACCACTTGTCTCACTACAGCCATCTACGAAATGGCAACGTGTGTGACTAACGGAATTTTATGCAATCCAGCCTGTCTGCCTCCCTCTCTCTTCTGCCTGACTCTCTCTCACTGTCTTCGCACTCTCTTTTGTAATTCCTCGAATACTCGCTCCAATAATATATAATTATGTTCTACACTCCATATTATAAGCTGGCTTATATCTTTTATCCTCAATCATTCTCTCTCTCTCTCTCTCTCTCTCTCTCTCTCTCACCCTCTTTGTTTCTCTATCCAGCTCTCTGTTTCTCTTTGTCCGTCTCTTTTTCTCTGTCTCCCATCTGCCCCTGTTATCTGCCTCTTCCTCATTTTTAATCTTTCTAAAAATGTTTAGGCCTACCATATCAACTCATCTTTTGACCAACTACACACACATAGAAATTGATTTCTTCAGAAGCCATAAGATTCCTCATATTTTACAAAACGATTTTATTTCCAATTTCCATATTACGCTTTTATATAGGCTACACGAATACGTTCCGCTATTCATAATTTAAAAAACGAGACATTTCTAACAAATTAAAACAACATGAATGGCAGTGGCTGATGTGATCTTGATGACTAATGAAATACTTCTACATTGGTAAGAGAAATTAATTAACTAATACATACTGTTATAAATATTGCTTTCATCTTACTCTTCGTGATATAAAAAATCAAAGCAACCTGTTCAAAGAAATTGGGGAGCTTTCATCGTCAACATGACTCCGTTCTTGAAAACCGCAACCCAGTGAAATCGGTGTAGTGCGGGTGTCGCGGAACAATCTTTTAAGTTGGTGTGGGTTACTCAACGAATGAAAAAAAAACGGGGTCTAGATAATTATAAGTGACAGTTCATCGGGCAGTTCATTTAGTGAATATGAATTAAAAATGAAAAGCTTGAGCTCATTGGGCTCATCTATTCTACAGACTATGCTAAGGATTGGAGAAAAACTGGTCTAGTTGTTAGGACCGTTTACATGAGAAAAAAAAATAGCACGAAAAATGGACATTATTTGAAAAGCATTTACAATCTCACGAATTCAGGACATAGAGTTCAAGGGTTAGGAACGGGGGTACCAGCAGTGGTACCAGCCGGGGTACCAGCCGGGGTACCAGCCGGTGTACCAGCCGGGGTGGCAGCGGCACCTGGTGCACCAGCCACAGCGCTATCGGTTGCACCTGCAGCGGTTCCAGAGGTACCATCGGCACCAGTACCTGTACCCCCTTCAGCTGCATCAACGTCAACCTCCTCTGCTTCTTCCTCTTCCTCTACATCAGCTTCATTACTTTCTTCTTCGGAATCTTCTTCGCTATCGTCACGCCTTTTTCGATTGCCTGAAGAGGAACATAATGACAGTGATAATATTATTAATAGTAATAATGATAGTAATAGGAATGATGATGATGATGATGATAATAATAGTACTAACAATGATAAAAACAATGATAATGATAATAATGATAACAATAATAATTATAATAATAATAATAATACTAATTTAATAATAATAATAATAATACTACTACTACTAATAATAATGATGATAATAATAATAGTAATTATAATAATGATGATGATGAAACTTATAATAATAACACTAATAAATGAGAAAAAAAAACAGGGGGGAAAATGTGGTTACATTTACCCATACATTTATTCAAGTGAAATAACTTTATATCCATAATTCTTTAAAGTAATCGTAACATTTTTTTTGAGTGTGTTCGTAATTTTGACACGTCAACTCACTTTGAAGTTAAATGAAGTAAACAATGATCTTTTTCTTTTTAATCTTAAACAAATATCGACTTTTCACCGCATTATTCTTCTAAAGAAATTAAGAGAAATACAAGTCTCAATTTTACCTTGAGTGCGGGGGCACGTCTCCAATGTTGAAGTTACTGTAATATCCGTGTCACACGCGATGTCCAATAATACGCAAGCAGACGTGGCCGTCACACCACCTTCCAGACAAATGATATTGACGATGTCTGCGAGTGAATGATGACGCCCCTTGTTTGGCAGGAGATCGTTGACGAACTCATCAGAGCATGTAGTTCGTTCGACCTCCGTTGCGGCGTTGTACTCCTCGCAAATTCCTGATCTTTGTATCCTTCCGAGAATGGTGTTGATACTCCTTTCGCCGTGTCGGCCTTGGGGATGCTCTAAAACGATAATGGAATATCAAACATGATTTATAGAATGAGTTGTAATAAGAGGATGCAATGCCAATTAAACATCTCTTCCTCTTCCTCTTCTTCCTCTTCTTCTTCTTTAGTAATGAGGATTAATGCCCCACAAAAGGGCACTAATATAGCACATTTACAAGGTTTTGATCCTATGGCCTCACAGTTACGAGGCCATTGCTTTGTCACTGAACCATGACTGTACGCAGCGGGGGCTAGGGTAGGGGGCAGTTTCCATAAATATAAATAAAATTAAAAAAATGCAATTAATTTTCATTAATTTATTGCAGTTTACCCCGGTTCCCAACATAAAACATCCTCTGTGCATGTGACCATGTCTTGAGCCATAATGCATGGCCGTCCAGAGGATTTTTTATGTTGGGGACCGGGGTAAAATGCAATTAATTATTACAAATTTATTGCATTTTCTGTTTTTTATTTTTATTTATGGAAACTGCCCCCCCCCCTACCCTAGCCCCCGCTGCGTACAGTCATGTTTCAGTGACAAAGCAATGGCCTCGTAACGAGGCCCCAGTATCAAAACCGTGTCGATGTGCTATAATCCTCATTACTGTCATTTATGACTTAAGGGTTGTAGGTCCCCTAGTTGATAAGCATAGTAGCATGCACATTTTTTTAGCAGTCACGCAAAACACATATTATCAAATTATTATTCAATAAAATCTGAGAATGTATACTATTATCTAGATCTATTATTTTTAAATTATTTTTAAAATAATTCCATAAATTGGGGTAAAACAAAAATATTCCAACTATTTGAGCGACAGTGTAATAATAACAATAATAATAATAATAATAATAATAGTAATTATAATAATGATGATGATGACAATTACGATAAACACAAAAATATATAAAAAGAAGAGGAAAAAGAGTATGGTCACATTTCCACATAAATTTTAGTCAAGTTAAATAACTTTATATCTATATTTCTTAAAAGTGATCGTAACATTTTTGCTAAGTGTTTTTCGTAATCTTACTTTTAAACAAGTAAACTCACCTTGAATTTAAATGAAGTAAACGATAAGATATTTCTTCATAATCTTAAAAAGTATCGACTTTTCACCGCGTCATTCTTCTAAAAAAATTAAGAGAAAATGCAAGTCTCAATTTTACCTTGAGAGCGGGGGCACGACTCCAATGTTGAAGTTCCTGTAGTATCCGTGGCGCACACGATATCCAGAATTACGCAAGCAGACGTGGCCGTCACACCACCTTCCAGACAAATGGAAGCGACGATGTCTGCGGATGAACGACGACGCAGGAGACCATTGACGAACTCATCAGAACATGTAGTTTGTTCATCCTCCGTTGCGGCGTTGTACTCCTCGCAAATTCCTGATCTTTGTATCCTTCCGAGAATGGTGTTGATACTCCTTTCGCCGTGTCGGCCTTGGGGATGCGCTAAAACGATAATGGAATATCAAACATGATTTATAGAATGAGTTGTAATAAGAGGATGCAATGCCAATTAAATATCATCACCCAGAATATTATTTTATGAATCACATTATTTATGTTTTCATGCAGATTAATCTTATTCAAGTTTTGTGTGAGAGTTCTATTGATTTAATACATATCTACTTGTTAATTCATGGAGTAAAAAGGCACTTACCTTCAGAAACTAGCGCTAAGAGGCATAGCAAAATGCAAGCTGTCATCACGGTATGTTGCTTCATCTGTTGTAAATTGAAAAAATATCGAAACAATAATAAGACATTAGCCTTTGAAACTTAAGACAGAAAATACGACATAATAATCCCCTTTGCGAACTTATGCAGACCAATGTCGGAATTGTTCACTACCGCAAAACCCTAGGTTTTATATAAGCAATGCATCACAGTTTAATAATATTTTAGGCCAAAAAAAAAAAATAAATAAAGGCCTGTTACTGTATACCCCCACCAAATTCCAACTGAATTGCAACATCGATCAACGTCGATCTTACATCAAGAAGAAAAAGCATTTACGGAAGATCCAAAATTCAAGATGCCACTTATCAATGTTGATTATCAATTCGGATGATATACTTACATTCAAAGTTGTGTCGATATTTGTATATTCAAGCTGATGAGGTGCACAAAATTGCTGTGTCGGTTCTGCGACTCCTAACTTTGAGAATTCTTTGCCAGTCAAGAGGTTTATATAGAGAAATTCGAAGTAGAATGACCTGGCGTCACATATTTTATAGAGTCATCATATCATTTTTTAGTTCCTCTGTAGCCTGTTCATCAAAGCAGAAGGCTTACCGAGAAATGAACCCTGCCACTGGCTGCCAGGTGTTAGTCATGGTTGCTCACAACAAACAAAACACCACAGAACACCACAAAACGAGGTAACAATCAGTAACTAGGGACTTGAATATTAATCCATTATAGAGGGCAATCACACCCTTGTAATAAGTTCATTTGTATGAAGCAGAAACATAAGGTAAACAGAATGGCGAAAGTTTTAAATAAATCGGACCAATAATAATTTCTTGAATATTAATCCATTAATCCATCCATTCATTCATGTTATTCGTTCTTTTATCAATAAATTCATTCATTCATTTAATATATCTATTCATCCATTCATTCATTCTTACGTTCATTTATTCATTCATTCAATCAAACTGGTTTATAGTGTAGTATAGCCAAAGGACTGAAATGCATATGGTTTTGAATTTTTTGAAAGTAGATGAGATATAAACAAGACCGTTTTTACGCAATGCCAATAACATGGCATTAGGAAAACAAACAAGAAAGAATCGCTCCAAAAAGTGCTCCGACAACAATTTTAGACCCTTAGCACTTGAAGATTGATGAGATAATCTCTTTTTATTTATAAATATTTTGGGGTTGGTTATTTTTCCTTGGATTCACCACGGTAATGTTATGAGTAAGGGCTGATTTTTAAAGCCGATATATGGTGTCCAGAGATTTCGTTTATCAAGGCAAGGGCTTGATTTAATCAATATCAGTAAACATGGTAAACTGGTAAATGAGCATTTATTAATCATGGAGTTCTAAGTCTGACTTTCAGTCAGAACAAAGTATCATGCATTTTGAATGTTCATCGGAAAGTAGCTCAGTTTCTTTAGTCCAAGTGTTTCGATAGCCGATTTTAGTTTACTGAGCCTGTTAAAAATGAATAAACATATTACTTAAATCAAGATTTTATGATTATGATGAAGGCAATAAATAAATGGTATAATCGATAAAAACCATGAAATATTCACTTTAAAATGATAACTTTTACAAGTTATCAATGAAATATCATAACTTTAATTTACGAAATTATTAAACCATGAGCAGAGCCCTGATTAATCCTACTTTTAAGATTGCCTTTAGAAATTTCTTGTCAATTGATACGATTTCTCGCCTGTCCTTCCTCGAATAATTAAGCAATGACAATGACATCACAAAAAAGCGATGATGCCATTTCTCGAGAATCTGACGTATACGGGTGACACATTTAATCGTTGTCACGGCTTTGGCACGTCTTTGGCACAACAACGACTTTGACGTTGGGATCGCGAGAATTTTGATCATCCTAGGGATATTTTGAGGTTTCTCGCAGCTTCATCTGCCAAAAAGAATAGTCATTCGACACGAACTTGATTTGCTCTTGTGATGGCCGATCCCTCATACTGACCATTCAAGAGGTCTCTTATTTTGACCAGCCCACTTTAATAATTTGCCATATTTGGCAGTTTGGCACCCTCGAGCTTTAAAGTTTCAGGTGTCACAATACATTGCAAATACAATGTAACACAAAAGTAAGGTATGATTACTTGCCGCGTCAAAATAAGGTAAAACACCTATTTACATTCATTATCATGTCATTAAACAAATAGGTACATGCAAAATCATTGTTCAATTAATAATTTTTTTTTTAAATCCACAGAGAAGGGAATGACTAAACTTTATTTTTGAGAAAAAACAACAACCCCAAAACAAAAACAATGGTCTGTATTCAGAGCGTAAGAAGAGATTCTGATTGGTGTTGTTTTCCTTTTAAGCAAATTGTGTATTTGTTTCTTTTATGTAGAGACGATAGTAAAAAAGAATATAAGAATGAATTTACGACATTTCATTAATTTTATGAACAGCCAAATACAAATATGAATTTTAACCCTTTAAGATTTGTAATTTTCTTCTTCTTCTTCTTAAACTGTGATATCCAACATTGTTTTTCATTGTCAGAATAAAGTACCTAATTCAACCTTTGTATTCATTATGTATATTTATCTCACCAATGAATCGGTTATGACAGAATTTTAAAATCACAATCATGAGCATTTAATTTCTGATGGGGGGGGGGGGTGTCTTTTTTGGACGGCTTTGGGGTTGTTTTGCGATCTGATTTAATTTCTCTCATTATCCATTGTCGATGGTTCTCCAAATTTATTTTGTACATTAGTGCACTCATACTCAACTAAAATTGTTTGCCAAAAGTGATACTGTTGTGCAATAAGCCTAAAATTTCTGATATTGCCTAACTTTTTTTTATTTTAATAACTACTTATCGACATCTTTGATACATTCCTAAATCAGTTATAATATTGCTGTGTTATGTTGTTGTATTGATTTCGTATTTTGATGTAATATTTGTACTATAAAGTAAATATCTGATTACTTCGTAAACACAGACAAAACCAGCCCTGAGCTGCATGTCCTGTTTAAAATAAATAAATAAACAATTCAATTACATTTTTTTTTTTTAAACACAAAGTCGATTTCTGATTCCAAAACCTCGTTAATGCCGAATAATGCGGTTGGCCTACTACCAGGAGGGGCAGGCGGGCAAAACCCCCACACCGTTAGTGTCTTACGAAATGTTGTCAGTGATTTTTGTATGTGTGTTTGTGTTTAATTTGATTTCTTAATTGTTTTGACTGTTTTATGTTGATTTGCGATTCATCGCCCTCAACTGAGCCAGTTTAAGATGGCTGATGACTTGCCCTCTCCTATTAAAATCCTCTTAATGCCACTAATTTTCTGCAGGCGTTGCTGGCATTATTGGAAATAATTATTGATAGTAAAGTAGCTTCACGCAGTTGATATTACATCGATATGGTTATATTTCATATTCTTCAGAGCGCCATCTATTTACAGATAGTCCAAGCTGACCATGAGTAGTATGTGTTTACTCTACAATGTCTACAAGAAACCCCACATATGCAAATACAAATTTCATCTTCTTTCTTACTCTGTCTCTCTCTCTCTCTCCCCCTCTCTCTTTCTCTCTCTCTTTCACTCTCTCTCTCTCTCTGCTTCGTATCGATGATGCCAAATCGTGGGCCCGCAATGCCAATAGGCTAGGTATAGCATATGCCATTAAATCCTACTGCGTGCTATACTGATCCCTTAATGACAACAGCCACTTGGTAAATTATTCTAATTATTACGCCCTCGAAATTGAGATTTATAATGAGACAAAAGTATTTCAGAGAAAAAATGATCCTGAAGAAAAAAAGTGAATATGGTTGTTTATGCATGTGGGATATGTGAGTTATAAGCAATGTAGTCTGAAACATACAAACGTCAAGAAATTGATAATTAATTCCAAAGATCTATACAGACATCATGTAGTCAACCTTAAAGGCATAATTCTCACTATAATGTATATAGATACCTATATATATATATATATATATATATATATATATATATATATACATATATATATATATATAATTATATATAAGCAAGTTTAATGAAACTGCAATTTCTGACAGTGCTCAACTGTAGGAGCAAATGTAGATATAGGAGTTGGAAGGTTACACTTTATTGGTACGAGTTATACAGACTGTTTCGCCAGAAGGCTCATCAGTAACTAAATACATAATACAATCATGGCGAAGTTAAAACCACTTAATTCCACTATTGTATTATTGCGTTCGCCCTTACTTGGGTATTATTTGTGTCTCTTTTGTATTCTTGCCTGACTGCACATGAGTGTTTTTAACTTTGCCATGATTGTATTATGTATTTAGTTACTGATGAGCCTTCTGGCGAAACAGTCTGTATAACTCGTACCAATAAAGTGTAACCTTCCAACTCCTATATCTATATATATATATATATATATATATATATATATATATATATATATATGGGTATATATATATATATATATATATATACAAAATTAATAATTGAAAAGCGATTCTATGTATTTGCACTGAACAAAAATGATAAGCTCATTAACCTATTTCATTAATTAAATCTTAAAATCGTGAAAATTTACGTCACCTGCGTGGAGGGATTTTCCGAATCGTCCCCAATGTTTTGTAATTATTTTTGACGAACGATTCGAAAATTGAACACGACAGCAAAGTCGAGATGATACAAATCTACTCCTAGAGGAGGATTATAGTTTTTTCTATATAAGCTACGAGTTTGAAAATATTCAAAGCAAGATCGCATCGTAGCGGTAGTGGTATATCTGAGATCACTCTAAGTTTATTATCATCCAGCAGTTTCGGAAGAACATCACTTCGTTCAAAGTAAGTTGCCATCATTCATTTCCGCCGTAAATTATGTGTATTTGTAAGTTTGTTTCTATAGTGTGAATGATAGTTAAAAGCGATATCGTTGCTTGAAAACATTTCAGTTAATTATTTTTCAGTTTAGCTGTGACCGCATTAATTTCGGTTAATGTTATTCGCCGCACATCTTTATGAGTTTAAAGTGCCTTCGAACAAAGCCAAACTAGGTCAATCGCTGGAAAGATGAATTCATTTGTTTAATTTTTTTTTAACTGGATGGTAGGGACATCGATGGAGGAATGAGAGTCGTTATACTTCCTATAATGATTTTGACAATAATTAATGAATTGACGATGGCTTGACATTTCTATACGACGTAGTGCCTCTCATCATAATATACACACTAAGAAATAAGGGCGCAATTGGCGTGCAGATCTGCTCCCATCATCTGACAGAGGGTGCTGGTCTGCTCTTTTTAGGGTGCAGTACTTGGCAAGCGGCGTATATGTGCAGTGGCGGATCCAGGGGGGGGGGCCCGGGGGGCCCGGCCCCCCCCCTTGAGAAAAAAATCATGTAAAATCACGTGATTTTTACCTTTTTTGGGGGTTGGGCCCCCCCCCCCCCCCTGGCGCTCAAGGGGGGGGGGGTGCAAATTGAAAAAATTTCCGAGGACCAAAAAAAAAAAAAAATGCCCCCCCCCCCCCCCCCACTGAGCGACTTTTCGGTCGGCGCGATTTTCAAATTTTCGGGAGCAAAAAAAAAAAAAAAAAAAAAAATGTGCTCACTACCCCCCCCCCCCCCCCCCCCCCCACTGAGCGACTTTTCGGTCGGCGCGATTTTCCAATTTTCGGGAGCAAACAAAAATGAAGAAAGTTGGGCCCCCTCCCCTAAGAAATCCTGGATCCGCGCCTGTATATGTGCACCATAATGGGGGTGCGAGAAGTTGGAGGCTTTGCAATATGCACACAGCGTAGCCTATTTCAAACCTTAATGATTAATAAATAATAATTCAAAGTCGAATATGTCCTCAAGATTGTGTCGATATTCGAAGAACAAGATTACTCATGTTCTAAGATAAAAAGATTATTTCACTTAAGTGTTTAATTAATTTTTTTTTTTAAAGCAATGAGCGCAATATCATTTGAATCAAATTGGGGTCAGTACATCTTCTATACACACTGTCGACACCTCTTAGAGTTAGGTTCAGGTTTATAATAATCATGCAAACCCAGCTTTCATCAACCAATCGCTGGCTCAATCGGTAATTCCTTCCTATTTTTGCCTTTATAAAAAGCGAGGCAAAGCAAAATATAATAAATTTGTTGTTGTTGTTATCGTTGTTTCGGTTTATAGGCGTTTATCATTTTAATTGGTTGTGACCTCTTTCCAAGCCGCTTTGATTCATTAACTTGATTCATTACGGATGGCTTGCCTAGATTTAAACAAAGACGCAAGCGGACTCGACGTGTACACCTAAGGGTGTATATCTGCACCCCAAAGTAGGGTGCAGAATTGCACCCGATGGGGTCTGCTTTTGTAGCAAATCTCTGCACCCTATAATGGTGCACGTATGCTCCATCTAGGTCGCTGCTCTGTTGTAGAGGACTGCACCCCTAAGGGTGCAAATTAATACCTTAATTTCTTAGTGTATACATGACAAACTAAACGAAAGTGTATTTTTAAATTAAGATAAGATCATCGACGGTAAATAATTGAGAGTCCAAGAGTAAACAAGCTATTACTAATTTAGAATTATTGTCATGAATGTGTTATTATGAATTCTGTTTGAATGTGTCTCTTACATTTACTGACGTCCTACATCTATTTATGAGAATGCAATATAACTATTTGTATTTTCATTTTACTCCGTAGATGAAGCCAATGATGTTTACTGTTTGTGTCGTGCTGTGTGCAATGCTGCTCACAGTCGAAGGTAAGACCTGTAAGAATTGTATTTCTGTTTCAATGTCATCTAAGTTCTTTCTTCTTATCTTGTCTTGCTATAACGTATTAAATCATTTTCTCAGTCCAGTATGATGTCATCTCTGTCAGTAAATAATTTTTCGGATGCACTCAGCGCATTTCCTTTCACGATGATATTACTCTAATATTTCATTTCAAAGTAGACAATAAGGCATAACTATATATATACTTAATAAAGAATCTGATCAAAATGGGAAAATTACACTTTGAAAATAAATTTTTCGTTTCAAATGGAAATCATTTTAATTGGTTTTGCTTCTTTGATTAGTTAAATAGAACATTTCCTTTGCTTTAACGTTTCATGAAAACGTATTCGGAGATTCAACTGTTCTAATGTGCATAAAATAATGCTATAATGTCGTTGATCAACAATCGCTAATATACTTCACATTCAACGAAAATATATTCGAGTTACAACGTCACGAGCGTTAGAAACAATGATAATCATGCAATCCTTTGATAATATACTACTGAATGCTGTTGGATAATAAACAATGTAATGTGAAATATGTAAAAGTTATACTCCTAATGTAATTATTCATTTTCTTTCATTCATATTCTGCTGCTGCTTCTCTTTTCACGGATTTTCGATAACTCCATCTTTTTTTATGATCATCATTACCATAACATAAGGCCTATACTCTAAAAAAGAGCAGTTTAATTTTATGAAGAAATACAGAATATAAGAAAATGAGAAGAGAAAATGAAGACCGCATATTTTTCGTATAAGCATTTTGGTTTCAGTGAACACGTCTGAACTTTATGTTTTCAATGCTGTCTTCTTTCACTCCAGGTCGTAGCCGCCACAAGCGATCTTCTCAGGGGCGGATCTAGCTTTTTGCTAAGGGGGGGGTTTGACCAAAATAATGACGATGCGGAGCATCGTCCACGAGCCGCGAAGCGGCGAGCCGATTTTTGGGGGGTGTTTATTTGAACCCCGTAAGTGATGTTTTCCTGGCATCTATTAACACAATTTTTTTCTTTCTTTTTTTCTTTCTTTTTTTCTTTTTTTTTCCTTTTTTTTTTTTTTTTTTTTTTTGGGCCGCCCAAGGGGGGGGTTTAAACCCCCTAAACCCCCCCCGTAGATCCGCGCCTGCTTCTAGTAGTTCGGGCAGCACCAGCACCAGCACCAGCACCAGCACCAGCGGTAGCAGCAGCGATAGCAGTGAAGAAACCGCGGCGGTTACTCCAGCACCAGCTCCTACCGCAGCTCCGGCTACCGCAGCCCCTAACCCCGTTCTGCCCCTGCAGCGACGATTCCAACAGGGTCTCCAATGGATCCGACGATTCCGTAATAACAGAAGGTCCTAGGCCGCTTTCCGACATCTCCACTCATGTTTTCCGCCTCTTCGCAAGTTATTGCGATGAGCAGATGAGCAGATGAGCGGATGAATTTATAACACCATATAATAATCACAGTATTTCTGCCACCTAATCTCTGAAGCGAAAATCAACTTAACTGATCTATCATATTTACAGGACATCGTCTTTGAGGAGCCAACCTTCTCCTTTACTACATTAGGTCATAATGATCACTCAATATAAACGAATCGGCAAAGAATAAATTGAATGCTGTAATTTATCGAAAATGTATGGATTATTGATTAGACTATATATATTTGCATTTGATAGTGTCAATTCGCTTCACATACAGTCAATTTAAGTATCCAAATACAATAAACAGTCATAGATTTGGTCAATTTTTGTTCAATCAAATCTTCCTCTCATGTTTAATTGTTACCTAATATTCCATGTTATGCGAATGCAGAACATAGCCAAAGAGAATTACAATAATCCACATTTAGTAAACATTTTCTATATAATCAAATGTCGTTTGTAGAAAGATGCTTCATGAATAAATTATAGAGAAAACTGTGAGTATCGGTATACATATGGTAATTTCTTCCGTACATAATAGGCGTTTGGAGAATGTAAGTGGTATCGGTACAGTGAATGCTATCAACATCGAATATAGAAAAGTTATCACAGAGAAACGGAGATTGATAGAGAGAGCAAGAAAGAGAGAGAGAGACAGACAGAGACAAAAATACAAACAGACATACAGAGCAAGGGAGAAGTAGGAGAGGTTGGGTGATGGAAATAAGTGAGAGAGAGAGAGAGAGAGAGACAGACAGACAGACAGACAGACATAAATACAAACAGACATACAGAGCAAGGGAGAAGTAGGAGAGGTTGGGTGATGGAAATAAGTGTGTGAGAGAGAGAGAGAGAGAGAGAGAGAGAGAGAGAGAGAACGGAAGGGTATATTTCAAAGATTCGTTTGATTCAATCAGTGACTAGAATGTCGAAAAGGAATGTCTGAATGTAGGCTAATTTTAGATATAATCAATGAATAAAGAATGAACAATCAGCATGTATTAATAATTAATGATATTAGACACATGAATATGTTATGATTGTTATGTGAGAAGAATTTCTCTGGTTTCCTTTATAAGCCTAACAGAGAACATATTATGGGACATTATTAACATAATTTATAAAAAAGAATATTGTTTCCGTTTCCATCACAATCTGTATTTAAGGAATTGTCCCTTGCCTGCCTGTGTTCAAAACAGAAAATCTACTTAGCTGTATAGTAAGAGAGGGTGAGAGAATAAGAGGGAGCTAGAGAGAGATAGCAAGAAAATGTGGATGTGTGCGTGTGGTAAAGAGAGAGAGAGAGAGAGAGAGAGAGAAAGAAGATGAAATTTATAGTTGCATATTTGGGGTTTCTTGTAGACATGGTAGAGTATACACATAACCTGGGCTATCTGTAAATAGATGGCGCTCTGAAGTCTTACGAAATGTTGTCGGGGATTTTGGTATGTGTGCTTGTGTTTATTTTGATTTCTAAATTGTTTACATTTTTTATTTTGATTTGCGATTCATCCAACTGAGCCAGTTTTATAGGGCTCATGAAATAACCATGTTTTCTACCTCTCTACTTGCCCTCTCCTATTAAAATCCTCTTAATGCCACTAATTTTATGCAGGCGTTGCTGGTGATGTATTATAAATAACTATTGATAGTAGAGTAGTATCACGCAGTTGAAATTTCATCTATATGGTTATTTCTTATATTCTTCATAGCGCCATCTATCTACAGATAGTCCATGAATATGCTGTGTGCTAACTGTCCAGCATGTTGGAACAAATTCAAAAATTAATAATTAAAACAAATAATAATAATAATAATGGTAATAACAAATTAAGGGGGTGGGGCGGGTGTACCTGGGCTATCAGAAACAGAATTGCATGTCATGTAAGACAGCATTCGGAGTTTTGGGGGTATGTTGTTGAAATATATAACACATTATTTTGTATGCGATATGAGGCACCCACCTTCACCATTACCTTATCACTGTGAAGCACCTTCATACCACACTTTCATAGAGGGGAGGGGTTGGGGGTTGGGGGTAATTATTGTAAGGATGATAAAAACGATATCTTAGCGAATTCTTTAATTATACAACCAATCGCCATGAATGACTGAACTGTCCAACCTGGTTTAAAAACCGATTGGCCACGAAACGTCATTCCACCACTACGCTAATGGAAACTCTGCAAGTCATTAGAATTTGTGCCAAACCAAAGTGAACAAATCATGGCGGCTGCGCACAAGTTGTCAAACTACTGTTTTGTACATACCTTTTGATTTGTGTACATTGTTACACCAGTATTTCATCGAAGCCAGGCTCAGAGAAAATGGAACATTGCGCTAGGCCACATCCGTGCCCTCAGATTGTGTCTGGGCCTTTTCTGCGTGTGCTTTTATTTGAATATCGCAGCGCAAGGGAAATAACACCTCGTGTGCAACAGGCTTTCTCATGAACTTATACAAGTATAACTTTAAATACACGCTATTTCGAGGCAAAAACAAGAAAACTGTCTACTAAAATTGTTCAAGTGTCGCCAAATGTTCTATTTAATAAAATCATCATAAAGGTTCACAAAGTAAGGTTTTGACATACTTCTCAGGATTATTATATCAAAATATCTAGCATTGACCCGATATATAGCTTTCACAATTTAAGATGGGAACAATAAGTACTCTTTCTTATTTTCTTATAACTAAGGAGTAAGATTACACGCATGCCATATTGATGTAGGCTTATGATATTACACTTATTACGATACGATGGCAGTGAGGCAAATTACATCACAGAAGCCTTAAATAATGTCTCATAGATCTACTTCGAAACTCCGATGACTAAAGGCATAATCATAATCCTTCTGAAGAAGGAAAATTACGATTATAATGCCTAGCAAAAATACTGAAAGAAAGGATTAATAGGTGTTACGTTTGTTGCCTCAAGCAATCAAACCCATTTCATCCATATTCAAAACAATCAATATGCCTGAATTATCTGATTATAGAAACCGACAACTAACATTGATGGCGATGATGACTCCTCTTCCTTGCTCTCTTGGTCCGGAGGTGTATACTTAATGTGTTACTTTTTACCCATCATTCTTTGAGTCTTGTTCGACAGAAATTATTCACTCTCATGCACACGGGCCGATATAGATGGTATTATATCCTGCATCAAAAATTTGTTGGCTTTTGATTGGTTGAGAGCTCGTCACATGACCAAAAATATTTGAGCTATTTTTAGAAAGTACTATATGAGAGTACTATTTTGGTGAATGACCACCCACTTGTATCCCATTTTCATCTTCCAATTCTCTTAGAATGATTTCACTCTACATGTTGAACAGGTCTGGCGACATAACACAACCCTGTCTGACTCCCCGTCTGATGTTGATATATTCACTACACTCTCCTTCTACCCTGATGCATGCAAACTGATTCCAATATAGACTTTGTAGCAGTCCTAGATCTTTCCTATATATATCAAGCTTTTTCAGCTCTTCAAAAAGTTCTGAATGTCTTACTTTATCAAAAGCCTTTGAATAATCAATAAAACACATGTACACATCCTTTTGCATTTCGACTGCTCTCTCCGTTATATTTCTAACCACAAATATTGCATTTCTTGTGCCCGCATCCTTTACAAAACCAAATTGTTCCCTTCCGACCATGGGAGTTATGCTTCTTCTTGCTCTCAAAAGCAGAATCCTCAAATAATCTTAGTGATATGGCAAATAAGGCTGATTGTCCTATATTGCTCACAATCCACGGCTCCCGGTTTCTTTGGGAGAGTAATGAAAATGGATCTGCCCAATTCATCTGGAAATGTTCCGTCATCATATATTTTGTTGATAATTTCTGTTAATCTATCAACACCATATTCCTCTAATGCTTCAAACATTTCAGTTACCACACCATCTGGTCCAGCTGCTTTGTTTTTCTTCATCTTTGACATTGCCCAACGGACTTCAGATTTAAGAATTTTCTCCCCTTTGACTTCATCTGCAAAACTCGGCATTGCTTCCCTACTATCCTCAAAAAGTTCGCCAATGTATTGCATCCACCTACTCATTTTGTCCTTCATTTCAAACAGGATTGACCCATCTTTTCCTTTGATACAGCCAGGGTTTGAACAACCAGACTTTTTACCTGAAATCTCATTTATTCTTTGGTAAACATTACTATTCTTATCGAATTGATTTTCAATTTCTACACATTGTTCGTTTAGCCAACTCTCTTTTGCCTCATTACATTTTTGCCTAATTTGTTTGTCTAGGTTCCTATATTTCTTGCATTGTCTATTTCCAATTTTCTGTCTATCTTTCATCATTAAAAGAATCTCCTCTGTCATCCATTTGTTCCTTCTTTTTCTCTCTTTCGTTGGCACATACTCTTCCGCTGTTTCTACCAGAATATTTCTCATCGTCTCCCACGTGTTTTCTTCACCTTCATCTATGAGCAACTCAAACCTATTCTTTACTTGTACAGTAAATTCTTGACGTATGTCCGGTTTACTCAACTGTTTAAAATCCAATATTTTCACAACTTTTGGTCTCTTGAGTTTCTTTAATTTGCACTGTAGTGTACATATCACCGGCACATGATCACTTCCGCAGTCAGCCCCTGGATACGTTTTTGATTGTTTCACTGCTCTTTTAAATCTACTATTTATGGCAATATAGTCTATCTGGTTTCTGACGATGTCGCCAGGACTCTTCCAAGTGTATACTCGTCTAGGGTGTTCTTTGAACCAAGTATTAGTGATGACCATGTTCTCCCCCTCACACCACTGAACCCATCTGTCCCCTCGTTCATTCCTTTCACCAATTCCATGCGGACCTACTGCTTTACCCTCTGTACCTTGACCGACTTTAGCGTTCAGGTCTCCCAGGACAATGACAATGTCATTCGATTTGCACTGAGATTTAGCTTTATCTAAGGAATCATAAAAGGTGTCAATAACTTCGTCAGCACTATCTGCCGTTGGTGCATAAACCACTATGATTGAGATGTTAAAAAGGGTGTCCCTGCAGTTTCACTAGGAGCACCCTATCACTTACACACCAGTGTCCCAACACACTCTTTGAGATATCTGGATCCAGCAGTAACCCCACACCTCTTTCATGCTTTTCACCTCCTGCATAAATCAATCTGTACTCATCTATCACAAACTCGCCGTTATTCAGCCATCTTGTTTCATTTAGTCCTAATATGTTGACATTTAGCCTCATCATCTCTTGTTTAACATTTACCAGCTTGCCGCTCTGATACAGTGTTATCACATTCCATGTTCCAACTCTGATGGTATTCCTATTGCGAACAGTAGCTGGCTGACGGTCGGGGCCCACCTGTCGCCCATGGGACACCCTACCGGGCGAGGTGCTTGTACCTTGAGGTAGACGAGCCCCCTTCACGCCTTTGGCTTTTGCTTTAGAGTTGTGGTTCATCGTGATTGTTCTTGGAAAAAAAAATACTAGTGTAGTATAGCCATATAGGACTGAAATGCATATGGTTTTGAATTTTTTGAAAATCTTGAAGTTAATGAGACATAAACAAGACCGTTTTTACGCAATGCCAATAACATGGCATTAAGAAAACAAACAAGAAAGAATCGCTCCAATAAGTGCTCCGGCAACAATTTTAGACCCTTATAGCACTTGAAGATTGATGAGATAATCTCTTTTTATTTATAAATATTTTTTGGTTGGTTATTTTTCCTTGCATTCACCACGGTAATGTTATGAGTAAGGGCTGATTTTTAAAGTCGATATATCGTGTCCAGAGATTTCGTTTATCAAGGCAAAGGCTTGATTTAATCGATATCAGTATACATGGTAAATGAGCATTTATTAATCATGGAGTTCTAAGTCTGATATTCGGTCAGAACAAAGTATCATGCATTTTGAATGTTCATCGGAAAGTAGCTCAGTTTCTTTAGTCCAAGTGTTTCGATAGCCGATTTTAGTTTACTGAGCCTGTTAAAAATGAATAAACATATTACTTAAATCAAGATTTTATGATTATGATGAAGGCAATAAATAAATGGTATAATCGATAAGAACCATGAAATATTCACTTTAAAATGATAACTTTTACAAGTTATCAATGAAATATCATAACTTTAATTTACGAAATTATTAAACCATGAGCAGAGCCCTGATTAATCCTACTTTTAAGATTGCCTTTAGAAATTTCTTGTCAATTGATACGATTTCTCGCCTGTCCTTCCTCGAATAATTAAGCAATGACAATGACATCACAAAAAAGCGATGATGCCATTTCTCGAGAATCTGACGTATACGGGTGACACATTTAATCGTTGTCACGGCTTTGGCACGTCTTTGGCACACCAACGACTTTGACGTTGGGATCGCGAGAATTTTGATCATCATTGGGATATTTTGAGGTTTCATGCAGCTTCATCTGCCAAAAAGAATAGTCATTCGACACAAAATTGTTTTTTCTTTTGTAACGGCCGATCACACTGACCATTCAGGAGGTCTCTTATTTTGACCAGCCCATTTTATTTGCCATATTAAAGGGATAGTCCACCCCAGGATTTTCTTTAGCTGACGATATAGACCTAATAATACCATGAAGAATGATACAAGTCTCATTAAAATCCATGATCACATAACGAAGATATATCGACTTTTTTATCGAAAATCAGCCGCCCCCCAAATGCAATAGCGTTACATGGGCATGAAACGATCGCCAAAAAATAACCGATAGTATCGAAATTGTGACGTATGTTGCGAGCTGCCATAAAGTCGATATATCTTCGTTATGTGATCATGGATTTTAATGAGACTTGTATCATTCTTCATGGTATTATAAGCAGGGGCGTAGACAACGGGGGGGGGGGGGGATGAGGGGGGATGGCATGTACAATCATCCCCCCAGGTTTTGGGGAATGATATTTGCTTACTTAATAAGTCATAATGATGATAATAATAGTAATACTAATAATGATAACAATTATAATATTAATAATAATAATAATTATGATGATGATAATAATAATCCTCATCATTATTGTAATTGTGTTTATTGTTATTAGCCGCATTCACACGGTGAAAGCCAATTCAAACGGTAAAAAAAAGAAAATCTTACAACTTACAAGTATTTTGTGGTTATCTTGTGGTTTGGAAACCACAAGATAACCACAAGATTAAACAGGCGCGGATCTACGGGGTTTAAACCCCCCCTTGGGCGGCCCAAAAAAAAAACAACAAAAAAAAGCAAAAAAAAAAAAAAAAAAAAGCAAAAAAAAAGAAAGAAAAAAAAAAGAACGCACGCTGGAGAGAAACCCTTTCAAGTGCAAATATTGTGAGAAGATATTCAACTCATCTGGTAACTTAACCAAACACATGATAACTCTGGATATAACTGTATATTGAACTGTTACTTGATTTAAAAAGACGTTATCATGCACTGCTTTTTATGGTCTCCATTTTGTTAATAGATGCCAGGAAAACATCACTTACGGGGTTCAAATAAACACCCCCAAAAAAATCGGCTCGCCGCTTCGCGGCTCGTGGACGATGCTCCGCATCGTCATTATTTTGGTCAACCCCCCCCTTAGCAAAAAGCTAGATCCGCCCCTGGGTCATGCCCCCCAGGTGTACGAACCTGTCTACGCCACTGATTATAAGGTCTATATCGTCAGCTAAAGAAAATCCTGGGGTGGACTTTCCCTTTAATTTGGCACCCTCGATTTTTATAATTTTCAGGTGTAACCATACATTGCAAATACAATGTAACACAAAAGTATGATTACTTGCCGTATCAAAATAAGGTGAAACACCTATTTACATTCATTATCATGTCATTAAACAAATAGGTACATGCAAAATCATAGTTCAATTAATGAATTTTTAAAAATTCACAGAGAAGGGCATGGCATTTATTTAAACAAAAAAACTACAACAATGGTCTGTATTCAGGGCGTAAGAAGAGATTGTGATTGGTGTTGTTCTCCTTTTTAAGCAAATATTTGTGAATTTGTTTCTTTTCTGTAGAGACGATAGTTCTGAAGAATATAAAAATGACTTTACGACATAATATTTTATGAACAGCCAAGTACAAAAATGAATTTTAACCCCTTTATAATTTGTAATTGTCTTTTTCTTCTTCTTAAATTGTGATATCCACCATTGTTTTTCATTGTCAGAATGAAGTACTTAATTCAACCTGTTTTTATATTTATTATGTTTATTTATCTAACCAATGTATCGGTTATGACAGCATTTTAAAATCACAATCATGAGCATTTAATTTCTGATGGGGCGGGGGGGGGGTGTCTTTTTGGACGGCTTTGGGTTGTTTTGCGATCTGATTTAATTTCTCTCATTACCCATTTTCGATGGTTCTCCTCATTTATTTTTTACATTAGTGCAATTATTCCCACTCATCCTCAACTAAAATTGTTTGCCAAAAGTGATACTTTTGTGCAATAAGCCTAAAATTCCTGACATTGCCTAACTTAGTTTGATAACTACTTATCGACATCTTTAAAACATTTCTAAATCTGTTATAATATTGCTGTGTGATGTGACAATTGTTATTTTGTTATATTGCTTTCGTATTTTGATGTGATTTTGCATTATAATGTAAATATCTGATTACCTCGTAAAAATTGATAATATCAGCCCTGAGCTGCCTGTCCAGTTTAACATAAATAAATAAACAAATTCAATTACAATTATTGTTTGTTAACCCAAAGTCGATTACTGATTCCAAAACCTCGTTAATGCCGAATACTACGGTTGGCCTACTACCAGGAGGGGCAAGCGGGCAAAAACCCCACACCGTTAGTGTCTTACGAAATGTTGTCAGTGATTTTTGTATGTGTGTTTGTGTTTAATTTGATTTCTTATTTGTTTTAACTGTTTTATGTTGATTTGCGATTCATCACCCTCAACTGAGCCAGTTTAAGATGGCTGATGACTTACCCTCTCCTATTACAAATCATTACAAATCTTTATTCTCAGTTTTCTTATGTATAACTGATTTTCTTATAAAATTGAAGATATTTATGGCGTATATATTCAATACTGAATGAACGCCATTAAACTATTACCAACAACAACAACAGCAACCTCTCCTATTAAAATCCTCTTAATGCCACCAATTTTCTGGAGGCGTTGCTGGCGTTATTGGAAATAATTATTGATAGTAGAGTAGCTTCATGCAGTTGATATTACATCGATATATTTTTGTTTTATATTCTTCAGAGCGCCATCTATTTACAGATAGTCCAAGCTGGCCTTGAGTAGTATGTGTTTACTTTCATCTTCTTTCTTTATCTCTCTCTCTCTCTCTCTCTCTCTCTCTGCTTCATATCGATGATGCCAAATCGCGGGTCCGCAATGCCAATAGGCTGGGTATAGCATATGCCATTAAATCCTACTGCGTGCTATACTGATCCATTAATGACAACAGCCACTTGGTAAATTATCCTAATTATTACGCCCTCGAAATGAAGATTAATAATGAGACAAAAGTATTTCAGAGAAAAGAAGATCCTGAAGAAAAAAGTGAATATGGTAGTTTATGCATGTGGGATATGTGAGTTATAAGCAATGTAGTCTGAAACATACAAACGTCAAGAAATTGATAAATGAATTCCAAAGATCTATACAGACATAGAATCATGAATTCAGGTAATCAAACTTAAAGGCATAATTCTCACTATAATATATATATATATATATATATATATATATAATAGATAATTGAAAAGCAATTCTATGTATTTGCACTGAACAAAGATGATAAGCTAATTAACCTATTTCATTGATTAAATCTTGAAATCGTGAAATTTCACGTCACCTGCGTGAAGGGATTTTCCGAATCGTCCCCAATGTTCTGGATTAATTTTGACGAACGATTCGAAAATTGAACACGACAGCAAAGCCGAGATGATACAAATCAACTCCTAAAGGAGGATTATAGTTTTTTCTATATAAGCTACGAGTTTGAAAATATTCAAAGCAAGATCGCATCGTAGCGGTAGTGGTATATCTGAGATCACTCTAAGTTTCTTATCATCCAGCAGTTTCGGAAGAACATCACTTCGTTCAAAGTAAGTTGCCATCATTCATTTCCGCCGTAAATTATGTGTATTTGTAAGTTTGTTTCTATAGTGTGAATGATAGTTAAAAGCGATATCGTTGCATGAAAACATTTCAGTTAATTATTTTTCAGTTTAGCTGTGACCGCATTAATTTCGGTTAATGTTATTCGCCGCACATCTTTATGAGTTTAAAGTGCCTTCGAACAAAGCCAAACTAGGTCAATCGCTGGAAAGATGAATTCATTTGTTTAATTTTTTTGTTTAACTGGATGGTAGGGACATCGATGGAGGAATGAGAGTCGTTATACTTCCTATAATGATTTTGACAATAATTAATGAATTGACGATGGCTTGACACTTCTATACGACGTAGTGCCTCTCATCATAATATACACACTAAGAAATAAGGGCGCAATTGGCGTGCAGATCTGCTCCCATCATCTGACAGAGGGTGCTGGTCTGCTCTTTTTAGGGTGCAGTACTTGGCAAGCGGCGTATATGTGCACCATAATGGGGGTGCGAGAAGTTGGAGGCTTTGCAATATGCACACAGCGTAGCCTATTTCAAACCTTAATGATTAATAAATAATAATTCAAAGTCGAATATGTCCTCAAGATTG
This sequence comes from Strongylocentrotus droebachiensis, assembly GCA_035222895.1. Taxonomy (NCBI): domain Eukaryota; kingdom Metazoa; phylum Echinodermata; class Echinoidea; order Camarodonta; family Strongylocentrotidae; genus Strongylocentrotus; species Strongylocentrotus droebachiensis. The sequence continues at coordinate 139,206 of JAVYIG010002141.1, forward strand.
TGTCGATATTTGAAGAACAAGATTAATCATGTTCTAAGATAAAAAGATTATTCACTTAAGTGTTTAATTATTTTTTTTTACAAAAAGCAATGAGCGCAATATCATTTGAATCAAATTGGGGTCAGTACATCTTCTATACACACTGTCGATACCTCTTAGAGTCAGGTTCAGGTTTATAATAATCATGCAAACCCAGCTTTCATCAACCAATCGCTGGCTCAATCGGTAATTCCTTCCTATTTTTGCCTTTATAAAAAGCGAGGCAAAGCAAAATATAATACATTTGTTGTTGTTGTTATCGTTGTTTCGGTTTATAGGCGTTTATCTTCTTGTTCTTCTTCTTGATTTGGTTTTGTTTGGCAATCAGTCACAGCTTGACTATTTTTGCCACACACTATTTTATGAATTATTTATATATATACATTATATGTACAATTTCATGTCATAAATGACTATTTTTAGGATTCTTTCTCTTTCCATCCCCTTTCCTTCCGCTTATTTTCTTTTTAGACCTTATATATATATTTTTTCTTTATTTTAGAGAGAGAAAATTCAATAAATTAAAAATTTGGAAAGAGATGGCCTAGCCTAGCGAGTGTTTACGCGCACGTATGTGCGCGTTAAAATACCACCTCTCTATGCACATGTGCACTTCACACGCACCCCCACCCTTTTTAAAATGCCATCTTACCAGTCTTTGAGGTGGTTATCATTTTAATTGGTTGTGACCTCTTTCCAAGCCGCTTTGTTTCATTAACTTGATTCATTACGGATGGCTTGCCTAGATTTAAACAAAGACGCAAGCGGACTCGACGTGTACACCTAAGGGTGTATATCTGCACCCCAAAGTAGGGTGCAGAATTGCACCCGATGGGGTCTGCTTTTGTAGCAAATCTCTGCACCCTATAATGGTGCACGTATGCTCCATCTAGGTCGCTGCTCTGTTGTAGAGGACTGCACCCCTAAGGGTGCAAATTAATACCTTAATTTCTTAGTGTATACATGACAAACTAAACGAAAGTGTATTTTTAAATTAAGATAAGATCATCGACGGTAAATAATTGAGAGTCCCAGAGTAAACAAGCTATTACTAATTTAGAATTATTGTCATGAATGTGTTATTATGAATTCTGTTTGAATGTGTCTCTTACATTTACTGACGTCCTACATCTATTTATGAGAATGCAATATAACTATTTGTATTTTCATTTTACTCCGTAGATGAAGCCAATGATGTTTACTGTTTGTGTCGTGCTGTGTGCAATGCTGCTCACAGTCGAAGGTAAGACCTGTAAGAATTGTATTTCTGTTTCAATGTCATCTAAGTTCTTTCTTCTTATCTTGTCTTGCTATAACGTATTAAATCATTTTCTCAGTCCAGTATGATGTCATCTCTGTCAGTAAATAATTTTTCGGATGCAGTCAGCGCATTTCCTTTCACGATGATATTACTCTAATATTTCATTTCAAAGTAGACAATAATAGTGTATCATAACTATATAAAGAATCTGATAAAAATGGGAAAATTACACTTTGAAAATAAATTTTTCGTTTCAAATGGAAATCATTTTAATTGGTTTTGCTTCTTTGATTAGTTAAATAGAACATTTTCTTTGCTTTAACGTTTCATGAAAACGTATTCGGAGATTCAACTGTTCTAATGTGCATAAAATAATGCTATAATGTCGTTGATCAACAATCGCTAATATACTTCACATTCAACGAAAATATATTCGAGTTACAACGTCACGAGCGTTAGAAACAATGATAATCATGCAATCCTTTGATAATATACTACTGAATGCTGTTGGATAATAAACAATGTAATGTGAAATATGTAAAAGTTATTCTCCTAATGTAATTATTCATTTTCTTTCATTCATATTCTGCTGCTGCTTCTCTTTTCACGGATTTTCGATAAATCCATCTTTTTTTATGATCATCATTACCATAAAATTAGGCCTATACTCTAAAAAAGAGCAGTTTAATTTTATGAAGAAATACAGAATGTAACGAAGCATTATTAGCTTAACAAAATGAGAAGAGAAAATGAAGACCGCATATTTTTCGTATAAGCATTTTGGTTTCAGTGAACACGTCTGAACTTTATGTTTTCAATGCTGTCTTATTCCACTAAAGGTCGTAGTCGCCACAAGCGATCTTCTAGTAGTTCGGGCAGCACCAGCACCAGCACCAGCACCAGCACCAGCGGTAGCAACAGCGATAGCAGTGAAGAAACCGCGGCGGTTACTCCAGCACCAGCTCCTACCGCAGCTCCCGCTCCAGCTACCGCAACTCCAGCTCCGGTTACCGCAGCCCCTAACCCCGGTCTGCCTCTGCAGCGACGAATCCAGCAGGGCCGCCAATGGATCCGACGATTCCTTAATAGCAGAAGGTCATAGGCCGCTTTCCGACATCTCCACTCTTGTTTTCCGCCTCTTCGCAAGTTATTGCGATGAGCAGATGAGCAGATGAGCGGATGAATGTATAACACCATATAATAATCACAGTATTTCTGCCACGTAATCTCTAAAGCGAAAATCAACTTAACTGATCTATCATGTTTATAGGACATCGTCTTTGAGGAGCCAAACTTCCCCTTTGCTACACTAGGTCATAATGCTCACTCAATCGGCAAAGAATAAATTGAATGCTGTAATTTATCGAAAATGTATGGATTATTGATTAGACTAATTGTATTTACATTTGATAGTGTCAACTCGCTTCACATACAGTTAATTTAAATGTCCAAATACATTAAACAATCATAGATTTTTTTTTAATTCAATTTTTGTTCAACCAAATCTTCGTCTCATGTTTAATTGTTAACTAATATTTCATGTTATGGGAATCCAGAGCAAATAGCGAAAGAAAATTACAATAAGCAACGTTAAAACATCTGCTATATAATTAAATGTTGTTTGCAGAAAGATGCTTCATGAATAAATCATAGAGAAAACTGTGAGTATCGGTATACGTATGGTAATTTCTTCCGTATATAGGCGTTTGAAGAATGTAAGTGGTATTGGTACAGTGAATGCTATCAAAATCGCATATAGAAAAGTTATCACAGAAAAACGGAGATAGACAGCGAGAGAGAGAGAGAGAGAGAGAGAGAGAGAGAGGGGGGGGGGGGGTAGAGAGAGGGGAGAGAAGAGAGAGACTCATATTTCAAAGATTCGTTCGATTCAATCAGTGATTAAGAATGTCGAAAAGGAATGTGTGAATGTAGGCTAATTTTTAGATATAATCAATGTAAAAAGAATGAATAATCATCATGTATTAATCATTATTAATATTAGACACATTAATTTCTTTTTTTTTAATTGTAATGTGAGAAGAATGTCCCTGGTTTCCTTTATATGCCTAACAGAGAACACATTACGGGACATCGTATTAACATAATAAAGAATATTGTTTTTGTTTCCATCACAATCTGTATTTGATGAATTGTCCCTTGCCTGCCTGTGTTCAAAACAGAAAATCTACTTAGATGTTAGAGAGGGGGAGAGAATAAGAGGGAGCTAGAGAGAGATAGCCAAGGAAATGTGGATGGGTGCGTATGAGAGAGAGAGAGAGAGAGAGAGATAAAGAAGATGAAATTTATAGTTGCATATTTGGGTTTCTTGGAGACATGGTAAAGTAAACACATACTTCCCAATGTCAACTTGGACTATCTGTAAATAAACGGAGTGGTCTGGAGAATATAGTATCTTACGTAATGTTGTCGGTGATTTTTGTATGTGTGTTTGTGTTTAATTTGATTTCTAAATTGTTCACATTTTTTTTTTGATTTGCGATTCATCCAACTGAGCCAGTTTTAGATGGCAGTTGAGATAATCATGTTTTCTACCTCTCAACATGCCCTCTCCTATTAAAGTCCTCTTAATGCCACTAATTTTCTGGAGGCGTTGCTGTTGACGTATTGGAAATAATTATTGATAAGAAGAGTAGTATCATCACGCAGTTGAAATTTCATCGATATGGTTATTTCTTATATTCCTCATAGCGCCATCTATCTGCAGATAGTCCATGAATATGCTGCGTGCTAACTGTGTTGCGCAATTAGTTTTAACGATTTCCAGCATGTTGGACCAAATCCAAAAATGTGTTTATTGTTACGCCAGTATTCCCTTCAAGTCGAGTTTCAGAGAAAATGGAACATTACGCTATATAGGCCGTCGTACAATGCTTTAAGGGATTACGTCCGTGCCCACAGATTGCGTCTGGGCCTTTTCTGCATGTGCATTTATTTGAATATCGCCACGCAAGGGAAATAAAGCCTCGTGTGCAGCGGAATTAAACTGATGAACTTAAACAAGACAGTATAACTCCCCCCCCCCCCCCCCCTCACCCACTCCGCGCTCGGAGGGACCACATTAATTTTTGTTACCCAAAACTCCGGTAAAGGGGTCCACTTCACGCAAAAATCCGGCCCGCGTATTGAATTTACACACCGGAGATAGGGGGTGCTTCCAAAGGGAGGAAACATGCATACGCGTACCCTAAATAATACTGAGTGGGGGTGGGGGGGGGGGGGGGGGTATAACTATACTGTCAATATACAAGCTATTTCGAGACAAAACAAAAACATTGTCTTCTAGAAAGGTTCAAATGTCGAATGTTATATTTAATAAAAGACATTATAAAGATTCACAAAGTATGGTTGTGACATAGCCTCAGAATTATTTTATCAAAATCTTCAGCATTGACACTATACAGCCTTCATGATTTAAGATGGGAACTGACAAGAGCTAATCTTTCTTCTTTTCTTATTATATAACTAAGGAGTAAGATAATACCCATGCCATGAAAACAATGTAGGCTTATGAAATTGCATTACTTACAATACAATGACAGGGGGCAAAATGAATCACAGAAGCCTTACAAATTAATATCTCATAGATCTACTATAGGCCTTCTGAAGAAGGAAAAATTACGATTATCATGATGCCTAGCAGAAATACTGAAAGAAAGGATTAATAGGTGTTACGTTTGTTGCCTCGAGGAATCAAACTTCTTTCATCCATATTCAAAACATTCTGAATTATCAGATTAAAGAGACCGACAACTAACATTGATGGCGATGATGACTCCTCTTCCTTGCTCAACTATTCGGCTCTTTTGGTCAGAAGGTTTATTTATCCTTAACGTGTTACCTTTTACCTATCATTCTTTGAGTCTTCTTTGACCAAAATCTTTCACTCTCATGCACACAGGCCGATATAGGTGGTAGTAATGGAGGAGGGTGGGAGAAATGGTATAAATAAAACAAAACATTACCCCCTTTCTTCCTATATTGGGGAAACTAATATCGAGAGAATCCGTCACCGATTGACGTGTCACTAACTCGCCATGCTCTTTCCATTTCACATGGATCCTGGATTCCTGGAGATTGAGGAGAAATTCCATGTTCCCAAACATCTTTTCACCCCCTCTGACTTTCCTGGAAGCGCCCGTGCGGCGAGAGTGCTTTATTACTGGACACCAAAGAGCTATGAAACTTCGTTCATGGAAACGAGCACATGCAGCTGACAGGGTGATCCGAGTCCGACCACAGTCCGCATTCTAAGCACGTCCTGTAACCATATCTCGTCTCAGGTGAGAACCCAGAGGCACAGATGTATTGCACCGAGTTAGAATATTGTAGGCCGCCGAGAGTACGGATGGCAAACTCGGTCTCACCCGGATCAGGGCACGTTGGATTAGCTGTGGATGAACATAGAAATGAAGATAGAACTCAAAAGTCGAAGCAGACATTTTGAACATGTCCATGTGGTTGCAAATGTTGAAGGCAATTTTATGGACGCATGATTAAATACGAAATACGAAATGACGAAACCAAATACACTGGATAGGAAAGGAATAGGATAGGAATATGATTTTACGTGATTACGTTGTAGGAAAAGCCTCATTGTTTTGATCACTCCGAAATGGTTAAAGAGTACACGAGATATATCTTAGTGTTTTTTTCCGGTAGTGTAAACAGCCCGTAAACAGTCAGCGTACTCAATCGCCAAAAATATTTGGCTTAAATAAACTTTCCTTTGGCTATTTCGGGCCAACGAAGATTTTTTTTTTCACCTGCAGATGATGGTATAACCACTGTGACCTCCTTGCAGACATCGGTCGTAGTGCCGTAGGAAGATCGGAATGAAGGAATGTCCGCGGCTACATTGTCGCAGAGGGCGGGCTGGGTTGTACTAGCAACCATTGTGCTTTCTGTTGTACATGCTGCCCGAAGAGAAATGGTGCTTCCGTGTTTGAATGTGAAACACGTTTCGGCATTCCGATCGGTTGTCCTGGAGCTCATGAATCCATAGTCTTTACCCGTCAAACTATAAAGATACGTCATAAGATTTTATTTTATTTTTCTTCCAGTATAGCCTGAGAAAAGTCTATTGCTTCTGATGACGATACAAACAATTTCAGATCAATGATATCTTAAGGGATCAACGTGATGGGAAAGTGGCCGGGAAAATGGGTTTGCCAATGCGCCGTGTTCATTGAAAAGGAAAATCGGGAAAAGGGGAACTATTTGGGATAAATTATACAGAGAGGTAATTTCTGAGACTGGCAGTTCTAACGAACCTTCCAAGCACACGATTTGACTAAGACTACATTATGGATCACACAAAGTCCCTGTCAAGATACCTTATCCTGATGCCTGGTATAGGACTGGTACATGCTTCATCCAGGCAAGTCTTGACCTTGACACAGCTTGGTTGAGTCTGTGATCTCCCTGCTGCCCACCAGGTGAAGTGTGTTGCTTGGTAAGTCCACACGAGCTTGTTGCTTCTAATGCTCCGTTCTATGATTCCCGTTCCGTCCTTCCTCCACACTCCTGTATGACAGAGAAAATGGAGAAAACTAACAACTTTGGAACATTGGAAATCTAGAGGTACAAGTATAGGGACAGGTAGAGTTTTAGCATCTTAGATTACAGCGAAACCCTTCTTTTTGTCCTTCAAATCATGCCATCTACATGGTAAAGAACTATACATTGTAAAAATAAAAACACGGATTTTCATATTGTCATTTTCCCTGTTTATGTGAATATAGTATTCGGATGCAGCAAACTATGGTATTTTCTTACTGGACTGTGGTATAATTCTTCTTCTTCTTCTTCCAGTGCAAGTACAGTCCTCTTGGTAGAGTATTTTCGTTCTGTTGTGCAGTGCTGTGAACTAGTGTGCCATGCTGCATTGTGTGAGCGCCCCAAGAAGAGGTCCTAAACGGTTTTATAATTTACCCACCATGGTCAGTATCAAAGTACCAAGCATCCAGAGGATCTCCAACGGATAGATCCTGGGGTAACTTGAAGATCGGCATTTTCAGTGTGACGGGGGCAGTAAGTCTGGGTACATCTCTTGTACCCTGGCGAAATACACAAAGCTCCATCATGCTCACCACCTCCAACGGGACGAGGTCATATTCTATACACAAAAAGCACGACAAAGCTTTACGTTAGGAGGTTGGCAGGTAATGCCTGGATAATGCCTGGCACATTTGGCCTGCGATTATCAAATATAAATTGTAGTGTGACTTTAAGCAACTTTGATTGTTTCTTTTTATAAAGATGTATGTATTTATCAATTTTTTGCGTTTAAAAGTGATTTTTAGGTGGGCTGTATCTAATACAGACCACCTTATAATTTTGTTAAAATTGCCTTTATTATTTCTTTATTATTTATTTTTCTTATTTCGACCCACTTTTTTGTGGACAAGATAATTTGAAAATGGCTCAATCAAATATCTTAAAATTTAACACACATATGTATAGGCATATTCACAAAACACAGCAAATTTTTCGACCTTGACCTTGACTGATGACGTCATCTAGGCGCCATTTTGTGAAAAATTTTGAAAATCAACTTATGATCATATCTTCATAACCAAAAGTAATATCTCATTCATATTTATCATGATCAAGGTCAATATCAGTCCGGTCAAATTCAGGTCAAAAAACGCGCGCGTGCGCGTACGTCCGCGCGTCATTACGCGCGCAAAAATTTTAAATGCTCGAAATCGTCTTAATTTTTTTTTGCATACGTTTCAGGTCATTTTAAGCATTTTATAAAAAATCGCGCGTACGAGCATGCGCGCGCGTTTTCGCGCGTTACACCATTACACAACATAGAATCGCCATTTTTTTTCTTTCATGATATTTCTCATATTTTTTCAAGGAATTTGATTCCATGTTTATCTCTTTATGACCATTATTAACAAGATGAGCGTCAATTCAAGATAAATGTCAGTGCGCGCGAGCTCTTTTAATACATAGCATATATGGGCAAAAATATGCCTATATAAAATCCGTTATAGCTCTTTGGAATGCACCGGGATCCTCAATTTTTTTTCATATTTAGATAAAGTATGAGTCGGAGATATGATTCCATGTCTCATTTGGCCATTAAGTGTATCGTGACATCATCATAATGGCCTTGGAACTCAAAATACGAATTTGCATATTATGACGTCAGCATATTTATGTAAAATTGATTGTATCTCTGTAAATATTGATCAATTTTCTTCAAAATTTCGATATGTTGTAGCTAAGACAATTCTCTACAAGCGCAGTAATAACTATTTTTCATTTTGATGACGTCATCATAGTAAAAATTTTGATTAAAGGCCTCATGTCAAAAACTTCATAATTTGCGTGTTATGCCTATAGAAGGTGAATTTAGTTCACGTTATGAATCTACATGATATTGTTTTTTAAGAATTTGTAAGCAGTATGTCGCTTATTTTTCTCTATTTTGTCTCAAATTTTAGTTGACCAGCCCACCTATACTTGTTCCAAACAAGTATTATATGTCTAGTTTTTTTTTGTATTACTGAATCAGTTATTGTTATTGTTTGTTTTTTTCTTCTCATAAAGTAATAGTTCATAATAATTACTTTCACAAAGGGGCTTACACCCTACAAGCTCTGCTTTTTAGTCGGCCCTCATTCCCTTTCAATTTCATGTTTATTTTTGTAATGTATTGTATTGTGCAAATTGATCTATATGTATATAAATATGTGAATATGTTAAAATGTACCATCATTGTAAATATGAACGATTGAAAGAGGAAAAATGAATTGAATTGAATTGAATTGAATTAGTCTACGGAGCCCGTATCCTGCCCGTATCCCCTTTTTCGTGCGGCCTCCGTGCGGAGGCAAGGGGCGGCGGTGAGATTTTCGTACGGATTCACGGGTTCCGCAACCTCTACGATTTTGTTTCGCGAGAAGTTATATAAATTTGAAAAATCGTAAGCCCGTAGCCCGTAGGAATGTCGTAGGTGGCACTGCACAATCCCCGCACGGCCATCGCGCGGAGGCCTCGCGCTGATCGTGCATACTGGGGACTCGGACGCTCAAAAATGGCACGGCGGCTGCACGGTCACCGCACGTTCTCCGCGCAACCTATGTACGGAAGTTGTACGGGCTCTGTACGATTTCCGTGCGGAGGTTGCTGTGAATGCCCGGCTACTGCACTGAAATTGCACGATTGCCGTTCAATTTCCGAGCAGACTCTGTACGGATTTGCCCCGGCTGCCTCCGAGGGCCAATACAAGAAATGGCACAATGCTCGTAGATAATGTAAACAAAAACATCGTGGCCCGTCATACGGTAGCCTCCTACGATGCCCCCAAAGTCGCACGAAAAATCAAAGACCAATTTATCGTATGGCGCCCGGGGCAAATGTAATCCAGGCAAAGCGGTAATTGTAAGACACATGATCCGCAGACCAAAATGTTTCTAAGAGGCTACATTATGTAGAATGACTTATCGTAGTATTTAAACCGATACAGCAAGAAATATAATATACTCATTTGAGATGTAATTATGAACCTACGGGACTATTTATTACAAGTGTAGTAAGAACAATTGCAGCAGAGAGAAAAATATTTATTATTAAAGTTCACACTGGTAATTATCTTATATAATAAGACGATATGTCGTATTGATGATGATTTTTCTAATAGGAAATATGATTGCATATTTGTTTTAAATCTTCTTACTCGTTTCCCCGACTCTGTCCCGTCTCCCAAACTCCACAAGAGGTGCTGTAACAGCGAGAGGATGAATTAAAATACAGATCATTTTCAAGGAAATGTTAGAATAACGTTGCATAATCAAAGTTCCTCGCTTTTGCCATACTGACTTGCCCTACATAACAACACATAATATTCTGACTATTTAAATGCAATTATTTTGAACAGGTGAAATGAAAATATTTCAAGGGAATTTACAAAGGCGCATGCATTATATTCGGTCACAACTTATAAAAGGCCTATTTTACTAAAATACGGGCGATTGTGTTTGTGGAAAGAATCAATTAACAATTGAAACACATGAGACGACGTTCTTTCCTGAAATATAAATGCTGATAATTATCAAGCTCTTCAATAAAAAAAGTGAAAAAAGCTAATTCCGGGACTAATTCCGTCTCGATTAATTCTCTGATAAATATGTGCACATTGACTTTTCGAAAAATAATCACTACATCGAACTTCATGCATATACACATCATAAGGAAAGATAATCCCATAAGCTTGAATTTTTCCTTTGATCGAAAAGATATGAATGACGGAATGAAGAACTAACCTCTAGGTACCACTGCAATTAATTCTGGGGCATGTTGAAAATCTTTAGGGTTTGTTATGTTGACCTCATAAGATTTGATTTCCACTAATGACCTTTCAGGAACAAGTAGTCCACCTAATTAAATATTGGAGAAAAAAAACGTACACAAACAGTTCATATTAGATTTAGATTAGATTATTTTCAAAGCAGAAATTAAGCTGCATTTTAATACAAATCTATCATTATGACACAATTGATATTCTTAACAAAAGAGAAACTGTTTTGGGGTTTTGACAAACCCTGCTTCATATACAGGCTTTGAAAGGATCTTTAGATTTCATTTGACTTAATTAAATAATACATGGACAGAAAAAAAAAGAAGAAAGGCAGAAAGAAAGGAATGAAAACCGTTCATCCAACATTAGGTATATATTATTTGTTCCATAATTACATCAAAACGAAATTATAATTTGTACAAGATGATAAATAAATTGAAAATCAGATTATATCAAATCAAATGTACAGTTTTTATAGTTCATTAAGATTCGGAGTATATACATGTGACATATGAATACAAGTGTAAAATTTGAGGAGCCTTGGTAAATGGCAAAGCCTGTCAAACAGAACTAGGCTTGTCAAGCCATCGTTAGCCCCCCCCCCCCCTCCCCAATGAGCTTGCCAATTCAAGTAGCATATTTTGACATGCTCACAAAGTGTTTAATCCTTACCAACTGGAAAGGCTATTCGGTACATCGGTACGCTACTTCCTCGTCCAAACTAAACGGTGTTTGATGTGGCTCGACGCCAAAGAAACCAGTTAAATACGTCCGATACAGCCAAGGGTATGGTCACAACATTATCTACATGAAACGAGAAAACAATGGCAACACAAAAATAGTCATATTAAAGGGCAAAAAGCATATAGACGATGTGCTCTTCACAATTTAGGCCTGATGATTATTACTTTTGTCATTTAGGATTTTGTAGCAGAAGAAAAACCATATTTGGATACGAGCCCTATTCTCAGGAGTTTACAGATAGGTGTAACTAACCCCAGCATAAATGTGAGTTGTTTATCTGAAAATTTGAAAAACCATTATGTTAGAGAAGAAAGTATAATAAAAAAATACCTATTAAACAAGATGGATGGCAAACAAAATTAAGGGATATTTTTCTTCTCATTCTTGTTTGCAGCCTCTAGCAACCTGTGCAAGGCAAGTGGTGATTAAACGCAACTCCGTATAGGACAGAAAGATTCCTAAATACGTGATTCTGATTGGTTGAAAGTCAATTTGCGTTAACTCGCAACCCTCTTTGCCAAAGACCCCTTCCTCTCTTACCAATCAGTCCCCCTCTCTCCCTCTCTCCCCCTCTCTCTCTCTCTCTCTCTCTCTCTCTCTCATTCTCTCTTTCTCTCCTTTCTCACCCTATGGTTATCTATACTCTCACCTCATTTGTTGTAAACATTATGATATACTCCACTTACTCTGATTTAGGTTTGCCTTTACGGTAATAGAATTGGCTAGGTATTCATGACGGGTTGCAGTGATGATAATCGTCTGGTTGTGAGGTGCTGACAATATTGCCACACCATCGGGTCCGGTTAAAGCCGAACCTATCCGAGTGGTGCCGAATTCTGACGAAGGATCGGCGACAAATGCTGATATTAATGTGCTATTTGACACCATGTCAATCGTTGGATCGAAATGGTCGATTGCAATTACTGTGAGGTTTACTAATGGGGGCACGTTTTAATCTAGATGTTAAACAAAGAGAACACAGATGACTAAATAATTACCTAATTTGTTTTTATTTTCATCAGATATGAGGTATTACGCAATTACAAAAATGAAGAATATTTAATATACTTTCATAACTAGTTCACAAATTAATTCATTTTGATCATTTTATTAATTTTTCACTTTTTATTTTATATTTTGTTGAGTAACGCTCAATGACAGCTTTTCATCAGATATGAGGTATGACGCAATTACAAAAATGAAGAATATTAAATATCCTTTCATAACTGTTGAGTATCTTTCCTTGACAGCTATTTCAATTATTCGGGATACAATACATATTATAATTTCATTTCATGATACTATAAAGAAAATCCTAGAAAATCCTCGAAAATTGTCTTTGTTCTATCTATACAACGTTCTCAGTCTCTGAATCTTGAAGTTTTCCATCTCCAATTCACGATTTCTCTCGTTGTCAAACATGCATAGGAGTGTAAGGTGTATGACAATCATGCCCCCAAAATGTACTGTTTTTCTTCAACATTGAAATAACTCGAAAAAGGACCGTATTACCAGGGATATGTGAGTTTAACTCACATATCCCTGGTATTGGCTGTAACCAGATTGACTCAGCACTTACTTGTACCTTTGACGTTATCCCCTGTTCTAACTTCAGCTGATGTCCTAGCCTTAGGAAGCTTTAGTGGCGGTGGCGAAGACTCTGCCCTTGCTGTGCCGACGTCATTACAGTTCACACTGGAAACACATGGGATATCACCCCTTGACCGGCTAAATGGAACTTAGGGGAGGGAAATGAAAATATCGTTAATTTCCTCAATTATAAGTATTCTGCAAATACATTGCAGATACAAAAATTTGTCTTTCAGATGAATAACTAATGAATAACAAAAACCGTTTACAAAATGTTGTGTTCACAGTTTGTTCTAGTTCTAACGTATGTTCCTTGAACTAAGTTTCAGTATTCTAAGAGCAATCTATACTTGCAAAGCTTGTTTCTGCGATGGCGGATCCAGGGGGGTACGGGGAGATTTGCCCCAAATACCCCATGTACAAATATGTTCCCTCATGTCAAGGGGGGGGGGATGGGGTGGTTATGAATTAAGTAAGTACCTTATGAAGTCCAGAAGTTAACTAGAGGTTATATGGTGTGAATTATTAATTATTTACCAATTCGAGTACAGTAAGTGCCAGTGCCAGTATATCTACTGTCGCAGACACATTGGTAGCTTCCGACTGTATTGACACATGTTGCGTTTTGATGACAACCGGAATTCCCCATTTCACATTCTTTGATATCTTGAAAGAAATAATAGAATTGAAAGAAAGAAGACAAATCTAGAATATATCTGTTTCTAGAAAGATACCTTAAAATAAGCAGAGGAAAGAGGAAAAGCAATCATGAAAAAGATCATATAATAAAAAAAAAAAAAAAAAACACACAAAAGGATCCTGAATAGATATCATTACGCAGGTTAAGTGGAAGATCTTCTTTAAGAGAACAATCTGCATGGGTAAAACAGAGACCACAAACCTCTGCAGTTTCTTCCGTTTCCTTGGTAACCGAGATTGCATCTACATCGGTAAGAGCCAGGGATGTTGATACACGACGCCAATGAGTGACAATTGGAGGTACCACTGCCGCATTCATTAATATCTATTTCAAAACAAAATATGAAAACAAAGAGAATATAAAAACTTCCATTAAGATCACTGACTTATTTTCGCCTTTCGTATATGTTAAGCCCATCACACGCAATACGATTTTCAATCAGTTTTCAATTAGTACATGTAGAGTCAGATCGCTTAGTGTTTCACTTTTCATAAGAGTGCTTCATCTGCATAACTTTTCTCAAGGTCAAGTTAGTGGTAAAGAAAATACATGTTCCATCTAAATTCAAGGTCACAGTCCCTGATGTAGTTTCACTGCCAATAGGGACTTTTAGATTCTGCCCGACGAGAACGTGGACTGCCCTTTTAAGGTAATGTGACGTCACTGCCAGTGCCTTAAAAGGACGTCACATTGCCTTATAAGGCAGTCCACGTTCTCGTCGTGCAGAATCTAAAAGTCCCTATATTAACTCAGCATTTGGAACAGAACATTTCAAAGATCCTCCATAATTATTTTTTTCCTTCAATTTCTCGATCTTTCCCACTCTCTTGTAAACTGACCATGATTAGTAATCTGTTTACTCTACCATTCTTCTCACATTAAAAAACATTAATATGTCTAATATTATTAATGATTAATACATGATGATTATTCGTTCGTTTTACGTTGATTATATTATCTAAAATAAGCCTACATTCAGACATTGTATCAAACGAATCTACCCTATATACCCTTCCGTTTTATCTTTCTCTTTCTCTCCTCTCTCTCTCTCTCTCTCTCTCTCTCTCACACACACACACAAACCCATCTTTCCTGCTTTCTCTCTTGCTATGTCTGTTTGTCTGTCTGTCTGTCTGTCTGTCTGTCTCTCTCTCTCTCTCTCTCTCACACACACACACACACACCCGCACCCACACACACACACACACACACACCTATCTTTCCTGCTTTCTCTCGTCTGTCTCTCTCTCTCTCGCTCTATCTATCAATCTCCGTTTCTCTGTGATAACTTGTCTATTTTCGATTTTGATAGCATTCACTGTACCAATATCACTTACATTCTTCAAACGCCGATGCACGGAAGAAATTACCATACGTTCACGATACTCAAAGTTTTCTCTATGATTTATTCATGAAGCATCTTTCTACAAACGACATTTAATTATATAGCAAATATTTAAATGTTGCTTATTGTGATTCTCTTTCGTTATGCTCTGGATTCGCATAACATGGAATATTAGGTAACAATTAAACATGAGAGGAAGATTTTTGTAAATAAAATTAAATCCATAATCCATACATTTTTGGTAAATCACAAGCATTATTCTTAACTGATTCGTTAATATTGAGTGATCATTATGACTTAATGTGGCAAAGGAGAAGGTTGGCTCCTCCAAGACGATGTCCTATAAACATGATAAATCATGGATTAGGAATACTGTGATTATAATGATATTATATAGTGTTATAAATACTGCTCATCTGATGATCGCAATATCTTGAGAAGAGGCGAAAAACAGTGGAGATGGCGGAAAGCGGTCTAAGACTTTCCGCTAAGGAATCGTCACCATTGGCACTACTGGAGGTACTGTCGGAGCAGGGGCTGGGGCTGCGGTAGGAGCCGGAGCTGGGACCGCTGGAGTAACCGCCGCGGTTTCTTCACTGCTGCTGCCGCTGCTGCCGCTGCTGCCCGAATTGCTAGAAGATCGCCTGTGGCGACTACGACCTAGTAGAAGAGGGGCTGGGGCTGCGGTAGGAGCCGGAGCTGGGACCGCTGGAGTAACCGCCGCGGTTTCGTCACTGCTGCTGCCGCTGCTGCTGCTGCTGCCCGAATTGCTACAAGATCGCGTGTGGCGACTACGACCTGTAGTAGAAGAAGACAGCGTTGAAAACATCAAGTTCAGTCGTGTTCACAAAAAACTAAAATGCCTATTAATTGTTATTTTGATTTTTTATCTTCTCAGTTTGTTTAGCTGATACTACTTCGTTATATTCTTTATTTCTCCATACAATTCAACTCCTCCTTTTTAGAGTAGGCCTAATGTTATGGTAATGTTGATCATTAAAGGATGGAATTTATCGAAAATCCCTGAAAAGAGAAGCAGCAGCAGAATATAAATCAAAGAAAATTATATGATTATATGATATGTTGGATAAATTCTACGTATTTCACATTCAAGTGAACATTTACATTTATTTTCTTCCATTCAATTTGACAACATATTTGACATCTGTTCCAACAATATAATTTACTTATTAAATAGTTGATCATCCAACAGCATTCAGTAGTATATTAATAAATGATTGCACGATTATCATTGTTTGTAAGTTTATTTGCAATTACTACGATCGTGGATAGACGTTTACGACATTAGAGTATCATTTTATGCACATTAGATCCAGAATATGTTCCAAATATGCACCCGATTTCATTAAACGTTCGAACGTTCAACATAAATGCTTCGCTGTATATTGGAGAAAATATGCTATCATTTTATCTATTACATCAAATAGGCAAAACCCGTGAAAATGATTTCCATCTGAAACAAAACATCTGTAATCATTAGAAATTGTTCAATTTAGATCAGATTCTCCATTTAGTACTGTACTAAATGGAGAAGTAACAGAGAGCTATAGCATATCATTATTGTCCATTTTGAAATGAAATATATAATAATCAGACTAAAATAATCTTGAATGAAAGTGCGCTTAGAGACTTAATGGTAATTCGCGCTATATAAAAGCTGAGTATTATTATTATTATTATTAAGGGAATCCCAACAATTATATACTGACATCATACTGGACTAAGATAATTATTTGATGCTTTAGCAAGACAATTAAGGTAAGAAGAAAGAACTTTACAATTATTACAGGTCTTACCTTCGACGGTAAGCAGCATTGCACACAGCACGACACAAGCAGTAAAAATCATTGGCTTCATCTACGAAGTAAAATCAAAATCAAAATATTTATGCTACATTATAATAAAGAGATGTACTTTAGTAATTATTGTAATAGAAACATCTAACAAGAATTCATAACAATTAATGAGAGTAATACTTAAATGGTAATAGCATGTTTACTCTGGGAATCTCAACTATTTACCGTCGAGGGTTACATCTTAATTTAGAAATACAATTTCGTTCAGTTTGTCATTAGGAAGTATAACTGCTTTTATTCTTCCATTGATGAACCCACCATCAAGTTTACAAAAGAATAAATTTATTTTTAAACGAATAGTTATGCGCGATCTTTAGCCAACATGAATTCATCTTTCCAACGATTGATCTTCTTTAGCTTTGTTTGAAGGCACTTCACAAGGATGTGCGGAAAATATCATTAACCGTAATTAACGAGGTCACAGGTACATGAAAGATAATTAACTTCAATATTTCCTATCATCCACACAAGTAATAACTTCAAACTATACATAATTTATGGCGGTAATGAATGATTGCAACTTACTTTGAATGAAGTGATGTTCTTCCGAAACTGCTGGATGAGAGGAAACTTAGAATAATCTCAGATATACCACTACCGCTGAGATGCGACCTTGCTTTGAATATTTCCAAACTCGTAGCTTATATAGAAAGAACTATAATCCTCCTCTAGGAGTAGATATGTATCATCTCGACTTTGCTGTCGTGTTAAATTTTTGGATCGTTCATGAAATTACAGAACTTTGGGGATGATTCGGAAATCCCTTTGCGCAGGTGACGTAAAATTTCACAATTTCAAGATTTAATTACTGAAATAGGTTAATTAGCTTATCATTATTGGTCAGTGCAAATTCATAGAATTGCATTTAAATTAGCTTAGGCCTATATATATTCATTCTAGTAAGAATAATGCCTTCGAGTTTGATTACCTAAATTCATGAGTTAAGGTCCGTATAGATCTTTGGTACTATAATTTACCAATTTCTTGACGTGTGTTTGGTTAAATAAGACTACATCGCTTATGTCTTACATATCATACATGCATAAACAACCATATGGTTTGTTTTTTCAGGATTTGTTTTCTCTTAAAACATTTGTTTCAATATTAATCTAAATCTCGAGGGCGTAATAATTAGAATAATTTACCGAGTGGCTGTTGTCATTAAGGGATCAGTAGAGCACGCAGTAGGATTAATGGCATATATTATGCTACCCGACCTATTGGCATTGCGGACCCGCGATTTGGCTTCATCGATGAAGCATAGATAAGAGAGAGAGAGAGAGAGAGAGAGAGAGAGAGAGAGAGAGAGAGAGAGAGAGAAATGAATGTAATGCTCAATCAAAGTCATCTATAGTAAACTCATTAGTTGTCCATCATTGAGGGCGACATTTGTTTTGTATAACTTCAACGATTTGACTGTCATGTTGTTCCATACGCCGATAGGAAGAGCATCCATTACATCATGTCCAGTGACTGAATTGATAATGATGACGCTATTGGCTATTATTATGTCGTCCCGCTCAAACAACTAGCAAGAGTGAGAGTAGGTCCATTGTTTCTTCATATCTCAAAATCGTATTGCTGAAGATATCTAGCTCGCCGAACAGATGAGTAAGCAGCATGTTTGTTGAAGCTGCTTTGAGGCGAACGGGAGAGCATTCTGTTTTTTTTTCGTCATTTCTATACCCCGAAGATGCTGACTTATGGCGGGTACATCCTTGTAACGGAGCCAGTTCGGCGCACTTTTGATTCCATCTTGTCAGTGTATCTGAACTCATAGTTATTGAGATGATGTCGACAGGTTTGCCACACACAGGCCAACATGAAGGCAGGTGACGACATCATTGCAGTGTCCGAACTTTGTACATACACCTGTAGGTTGATATTGTAGATAAACATTGCCATGGAGTTTCCAAAATATTTGGCTGTCTTTCCAAATAGTAATTGTTATTTTCCTGTCGAATGAAATTTCGGTGGATTACCCTCACACCTGATGGAGTTTTATAGTTGCAAAATCCGTGTTTCAGATGAACAAACTCATTGTCAATGGCATAATTATGTACAACGAAAAATATCGGTTTGGAAAAGAAAAGGGTGATGGTGAGAGCAGCCATTATAATACTCTGTGATCTGACCCCCCTTGCTTTTTGTCCAACAAAGTCGCTCGAATTACTAAAAGATGGGGAAATACACAACATTTAAACGTTATTTAAAGCGAGTCTCATAAGTCTTTAGTTGGCGTACAAGTAGAGCCTGATTAAACTGGATTAGAGTTTTAAAAAGACAAGGATAATCCTTGGTCAATTTTGATATCATGAAAGGTTTATGATCATTTGAGTAAAGCATGATAAAGCTAGATATTAAATTACTTCTTTAACCAACATATATTGAAACTTGTAATGAGAATTTAATCATTGCACTCCATACACTTAAAGAATTTATAAAAAGGCCTACTGACAAACCTATTGCCTTTCCAGATGATACTCTGATTATGAGATGAGAGCTTTCTTGTCAGAGCTGTTTCTCAGTTATTGTTTAACTGTATACGATTCTGGATAGCTTGTGGGGGATGGGGCGTGTTGGAAATAAGGGGGAGTGGCTTACTGGGCACATGGACGGGTTGCGCGATATTTTTGTGTGTGATGTACGTGTGTGTGCGTGTGTGTGCGTTTGTTAGAGCCTTCAAATATCATAATTTATCGAAGGCGAATAAGCAAATACGTATCTTTCAAAACGGACTGCCGAAAAACGAGGATAACATGAGGCGGAAATTATGAAAAAACACAGATACACACACCCACACAATAAGAAACAGAACAAAATTATTAAAAAAAAAGTTTTTCTCAATATTTCGAGAAGTTGTTTAGAAGAACACGGTTTCCTTGAATGACGACACAATGGCGAAAAGATAAACAACGAACCTCTGCAGTTTCTTCCATCTGCTTGGTAACCTGGATTGCATCTACATTGATAAGAACTAGGGATGTTGATACACGTGGCCAAGGAGTGACAGTTGGACATACCCCGGGTGCACTCATTGATATCTTATGAAAAACATAAACCAGAAGGAGATGACAATGATCACAAAAATATATGGGGACAATTTTCTCATTTTCTCACAATTATTATTATTATTTTTTTTCCCCTTCCACAGGGTTCTTTATTTTCAAAACAAATTTCATCATATACAGAACATCCATATATCATATACAAATAATTAAATGAATAATTTCCATACATAATGGCTTGACACAGATAATAATCATCACGGCCGAAAACTTTTGTGGCAGATAAAAACAAACATTTATGACAAAATTAGTACTTTAAATATACCAACAACAAAAAACCAAACATAAAATACATGATCATGTTTATGTTAGCACATTTCCAACACTCTCAAAACATTTTCTAAAGTGAAACCATTTCTTTTTCAATTTATTCTCTCTGAGATTTGTTTGGTATATATATTTTTCCATTTCATAATAACGTTTTACAGCTGATAAAATTATATCAAATGATGGTAATTGATTTCGTAATTTAGCTGAAAATATTTCTTGTCTTACAACCATCAGAACATAGTTGAGTGCATTATTATTGCTACCGCAAAATCCAAACAATTTATTTTGATTTGTAAGTTTGATCCTTTCCCCCGTATTACGAAATATCCAGAACTCTAACTTTTTCGACCATACTTCATTAGAATAGTTACAAAAGCAAAAAACATGTATGATAGTTTCATCATTGTTACTACAAAAAGTACACTCCTTGTCAGCCACTACACCAAATATTAACAAACTGTCCTTCATATATAATATTCTATTTAAAATCTTGATTTGAAACCACCTCATGTTGATATCTATTGTTGACTGAAATAGAATTTGACAGTACGAACCCCAAAGTACATCTTGAAAATCTAAAAAACTTTCCACTTTGTAAGGGCTTTACATTCTTTTACTTTGTTTTTTTAGCAAAGACTGATAAATATGTGAACAACCAACATTTGTTTTCACCACAAGGTGCACGGCTTCGGGAATGATAGGTTCTAAGGCCTTACTAGGAGCTACATGTGTAGTCATTTTAAAATCTGACCGAATTGCATTACAAAGACCATAGTACTGGAGGAAATTTTTTTGTATGTCAAATCTCCGCTGAAACTCAAAGTATGAACAAAAAGAACCATCTATTTTTAGGATGTCATTCACAAAACGTATTCCATGTAAATTCCAAGCCCCCCAAAATACCACTTTGTCATTTATTTTAATGTGAGGGTTATTCCAGGGAGGTTGACTTGCAATGTCGTCAATGAGAAGTTCGACCAAGTCTGACCAAGCGAAAAGGACTTTTTTCCAAAATGGATTTGGAGTCAAGTCTGCTAATTTTGTAAAATAATGTGAGCCTATAAACAGGTGAAAAAAAAATAGGTTTTGGGCAAAAATGAATTGAACATGTGAAAAGTGAAACTTTCTATCTGAGAATCAGTTACAAATCTTCTAATCCATGATATTTTCAGGGATTTAGCATGAATGTAAATATCAATCATCTTAACCCCACCTTTATTATACAGTTGACACATTTGTTCTCTATTGATTTTATCAGGTTTGTTACCCCATATAAATGCATACAAAGAACGATTTATATCTTTCATAATTTGCGAATTCGGTTCTGGAAGTGAAAGCAATAAATAGTTCAATTTTGGTTTGACTACAGTTATTCTTCCGAGGACAGTTAAGGTTCGTTTGGACCATGAAATAATTTGGCGTTTTATATCTTTAATTTTTTCAGTATAATTATGATTTACCATCTCTACTAAGTTAACCGAAAAATCTATTCCTAAGTATCTCGAATAACATTCTGATACCCAATTTAGTTTGTGCTCTGGCATTAGCTGTTTTTTACAGGCTCTATTTTTCCCAATCCATATCACATGAGTTTTTGTAATATTGATCTTTAGGTTTGACATTTATTCAAAATCACCCAATATTTTCAGTGAGGTCTGTAAATCTTCTTTTGTACCGTTAAGTGTCAAAATGGTGTCATCTGCGTATTGTAGTAGTTTACTATTTTTTCCCTGTAGATGCAAGCCAATTAAATCATTGGTATGTATAATCAAAACTAATATTTCACTAACAAGTAAAAACAGGTATGGAGATAATGGGTCTCCTTGACGACACCCTTGTCCTATAGTAAATCTTTTTGTGCAAAAACCATTTACTGTGACACAAGAAGAAGCATTTTGATAAAATAGATTAATCCATTTTTTCAGCGATGGCCCATAATGAAAAAAGTCAAGGACATGATGATTAGAAACTTGTGAGATATACAATCGAAGGCCTTTTCAAAATCAATCATCAACAACATGCCTGGAATGTCATTAAGTTCGGTATATAATAATATATCATAAAGTAAACGAATATTTTCTCCGATAAAATTCTCACAATTATTAACATATATATTCATATGTAGTTTTCAAAATGTTTGATTCATATCCACCCCCAACATCATTTATCATAGCCAAGACATAATAATCATATACATATGGCTGATATCACATACCCCTCACAGGGCTTCATTTCAGATGTTAGATAAATTACTTTAACCTTTAAATTCGATATTTTTAAGATCTAACTCCCTATAAATTAAAAAAAAACAATGATAAACTTGCCAATGATTGTTAAAGTGAATATTATAGGTTGTAAAGGGAATGTCAGACGTTCCTGTCTTTATTACTGCGGGAGAATCATAATTACAATACACACATACACACGCACACACACGCTCACACGCACACTCTCTCTCTCTCTCTCTCTCTCACACATACAATCACGCTCACACGCACACACGCGCACACGCACACACACACACACACACACACACACGCACACACGCACAATGACATACAAATACAATCACACTCAAACAGAAATTTGTTGTACATAATTTTTTGAAAGCCTTAATTTTGTTAAGTGATGACAAACAAGAAAAAAAAATAGCTAACGAACCTCTGCAGTTTCTTCCGTTTCCTTGGTAACCGGGATTGCATCTACATCGGTAAGAACCAGGGATGTTGATACACGTAGCCAATGAGTGACAGTTCGACATACCCCGGGTGCACTCATTGATATCTAAAGAGCAGAAGGAGAAGAAGACAGAGAGAAGGAGTTTGATGGGGGTAATTCTTTTCCATTATCTCATAATCGCTATCATAAACATGTTCCAAATTAAAAGATCAGTTTTTTACATTTCCCAATTTTGTCGGCAAAATGTATGATGCATACAAATGTCATTACAAAAACCATTGATAGTAAAGACAAGAGAAATATAATAACCCTTGTCAACACAGTCATAATGATGGCTGATTCCAGACTTCAGACACCTTTACATATTGAAGTTTGTCTTTCCTAGATTTATCTTTAAAAAAAATGATCATCTTGCCAATGACGTTAATTCTAAAAATGTACGCTTCGAATAAAACAACGGAGGTCATAATTATGTGCACGTTTCATTGGTTAATAGTCTTTACAGCTGTGTTGGACAAATCTTTGAATTAAAATGATATCTTATACCGATTTTCTGTTCATTACACATATCATCTTGCTCTCTTTTTCTCTCATTCTCCCTATCTTTCGTTTTTTCTCTATCTCATTTAAACGTCTTTCTCTTGAAATATTAAATATATCTTGAAAAGTGTATGTTTATAACCAAATAAAGAACAGCAAAGGTTCTGCTTACATTATTTGATGTTTGTGGGGGACGGCTGGGGGTTTCGGTGATAACCTGTTTAGTTTTATTATCATCTTATACATACTGTCGAGTTTGATTGTGTAAAAAAGATATGCAGTATATCAACATTATTTCTAATCTAATATGAAGATACACAGTTGCCATACAGTTGGAATCATGTTTGTTTACCTCTTTTTATGAAATTATATAATATGGTTGATTCTTGATAGATAAATTTATCTTCGTAGAACATTATTGATCAATTTCTATGACTCTTTGGAGATTAATAAAGTTCTGAGAAGATATTAATTTTTTCTATCAAGAATAAACCATATTGTCACAATCATTTCACGGAAAGAGGTTTAAGAAAAAGATATTCAAACTTTATGGGCAACAGTGTAGATACTAGATGGTTGTATGTAGTGCCAGGTTATCAAATTCTGCCCCGAAATCTGAAGACATGACAAAGCGGATGACAGGGCACACAATATCATATCTTACACATTTATACATTAATTTTGATCCAGTTATCATTCTTGATATACCTACTATTTTCGATTCTCTCTCGCTTGCTCACTCCTCCTCTTTCCCTGTCCTCCCCCTCTATCTCTTTATGCCCCATCGTTTCCTCTAAATCCTCTCTATCTCTTCAATGTTCGCTCTCCCCCCTCTCTCTCTCTCTCTCTCTCTCTTCCCCTCCCTCTCTCCCTTTCTATCTTCCTATTCTGTCTTTTCCACTTCTCATTCTATTTTGAAAACATTGGACAAAATAATAATTTTTTTTTTTCCCATACAACTATTTAAAATGATCACTTGTCTACATTCGCCATATTATACATTTTTAACATTATTTATTCATGAAAAATCTTGTATAAAATGAAATAGAAAAGATGTATTTACAAACGCCTTGTCAAGTTATTGAGACATATAGAGTGATTCGTCAAATCCTCATAAGTTCTACATTCTTATAGTTTTTACTTCTGAATATTTCATAGAAAACAGAAAATACTGATTATGTATAAATATGCTTGTATCAACCCTATTTTCGAATAAATCAAATATATAAATATGTAGATTGTTTCCTGAGGGTCTTGAGTCGGGTTACAGAAAAAGAACAACTTTTCAGGAAATAAGATTAAGGAAATTTTGACATTTAAATTTAAAGTAATTTTTCTTGTAATATTCTTTTATGTGAGAAAGGAGCTACAGTATACAGAGAATAGGATATTTTATGGAATTGGTTTTGCTTGACTTAAACATATAATGTGCACTTGTACAACTCCTCCTTATTCAACTATTTGTTAAAAGCTATATGGCAGAGAAGAGCGGTGGTCCAGGTACCTTGCAATATTCGTAAGTGAAATAAGATTTATGGAGATGGAGGGCTAGGTTGACAATGGAAGCAAGTAACAAGGAGAAATGAAAATGAAGAGCGACATTGTTCAAACAATTAGCATTATATCAGTTAGTTTAGAATATGTATTCTATTACTTTCCCTGTGTACATTACGAAACACACAAAGACCAAAATGGCTGTCGGTATCGATCTTCAAATTCATTTTCGTGGCACCAACAGATCACTAATTAGTGTTTGCATATCCTCTTTTACAAGTCATTCTGAACACCTTGCACTGGTTTCCCCCTAAATAACTTAAATAGGTCGTACCCGTATTTCAGAGACATAGCCTATGACATAATTCTTTTAATGGATGAGGTGCGTAAAAGCACTGTGAACACATTTTACTATAAATAAATCGAGCTACTCATCAGAAAATTGCACCCGTGGAAAACAGTCTAATTAAAGGCAGAAAGGAAGATTTGTTTGTAACGAAAGATTCCGCTAAGGTAGTGTTACAGGTGCAGTAGCTCCTACTGGGGTCGCAACGGGGATCGTAACTCCAGCTGGAGCGTCTCCGCCGGTTCCAGTTCCCGTACCTGTATCTGTACCGGTTCCAGTTCCCGTACCTGTACCGGTACCAGTTCCTGTTCCTGTACCAGTTCCAGTACCTGTGCCCGTACCTGTTTCAGGT
Organism: Strongylocentrotus droebachiensis; assembly: GCA_035222895.1. Classification (NCBI taxonomy): domain Eukaryota; kingdom Metazoa; phylum Echinodermata; class Echinoidea; order Camarodonta; family Strongylocentrotidae; genus Strongylocentrotus; species Strongylocentrotus droebachiensis. The sequence goes on from JAVYIG010002141.1 coordinate 164,845, forward strand.
GATGAGCTTCCCCCGGAGCTGTCTTCGCTACTACTTGACCGCTTGTGTCGGCGGCCTGGAAGAAAAAAGACAACAACCTCACTTTATAATATTAGAGTATCCATTTTTTATTTCATTGTTTCTTTTCATGTCAGTCTTTCCTTTGAGATACTATTCAATATTTCACATATAATGAAAATTTCTGAACTGTACATGAATTTCTAAATTGCTGGAGGAAATATACTGAAAATTACCATGCAAAAATATTATCGGCTAGTCTTTGTTATTAGGTACATGCACGTAAACAAAACAAAACTCATGTGGATAAAATTGTCTGTTGAATTTACAAATTTAATTTCTAGGAGCACCATTTGAGTGTTGTGCTGGCTATGGATAAAATGGTAATTTTTACTACACATTATAATCACAAGCGTGTGCTTTTCACTCAGTTTTACAATTCCAACAAAATTAAAATGTGTCATCACGAAATTGTATATAAATCTTTCTTCTACACCCCCACATAGTGATTGTCCATTCCAAATCCTTACCCCTTTCCCCTTAAGCACAGGTGTAAATTTCAGTGTTACTGGTGTATGAAGCCTATCATGGTGTTTAATAAACTATTCAAATGTCATTTACAATGCAATAGTAGTTTCGACAGACGCATCTAATTTTCATTTTTAGTATAACAATGGTCGGTGTTCATTTGTATCTACATGTTTAGAATTAATCAAAATTCTAAGAAACCAAAGAAATACAGGAAAATTGTTCGAAAGAAAGAAAGGGGGTCAGGTGACGACAGCATTGCAGTGTCCGAGCTTTTTACATAGGTTGGTATCGTAGATAAACTTTGCCATTGAGTTTCCAAAATATCTGGCTATCTTTTTAAATATGAATTCTTATTTCCCTGTCGAAGGAAAGTTCGTTAGATTACCCTCACACCTGATGGAGTTTTATGGTTGCAAAATCCCTGTTCCATCTGTACAAACTCATTGTCAATGGCATAATTTTGTATAACGAAAAATATTGGTTTTGAAAATGAACCCGAGGGTGATGGTGAAGCAAAACGTTCGCAATTGTATCACCGACAATTAGCCATGGAGTATCTAAAATATTATACTGCCTGATACTTAATGGATCAATTCTTGTTATGCTATTGAAATGACTGCAGTTAAATAAAATGTCTAACTTCCTTTATCAAAGTATTTTGGTGCATTAAATGATACGTTAGTATAAGGTAGTTCTCATTCTACAGTTATTATGGGCATAGCGAAGGTAATAATACAATACTTGATAGCTACCTGTCTTATACATTTTGAGAGGATTCTAGAGTTTGATATTTATATTTGGTATGAGAGACAGTTTTTTTTCGCGATCTGTTTATTATGATGTCAATAGCACTGAATTTGATAGTGGCTATATGTAATATTCAGTTCGAAATATTACATGAGAAATTTAGAGACTTTCGATTTGAAATTTGAAATCTGAATTCAATTTGAATCATTCGATTTAATATCTTCGGAAAGAAATCACCTGATCATACTCGGTAAAAAGCATATTACAAAGCATTGAAATCATAATTGGTGTAACAGCATAATGATGAATGGGGAAACGAAAAGTATCACACAACATGGTTGCAATATAATAATCCATTTCATCCAATATACGGCACTTGTTAGTACAAAAAATGTCATCTCTCTAGGATTTTTTAGTCAGAGCCAGCAAATGGCTGGGGGGGGGGGGCTACGATCTCGTACTCCACTATAAAATAATGCAGGGATTTTAAATGACCCTGATGACAAGAAAACGATTTTAATCATCTTGGATTAAGGTCTTACCTTCGACAGTAATCAGCATTGCACACAGCAAGATACACAGAGTAAACATCATTGGCTTCATCTATGGACAAGAATTGAACAAGAATGAAGACATTAAAAATATTATTTTTTATAACGTTCCCATATAATTACAATTTTAATTTAATGCATCAAGTCTGCAAATTGACTTCATAAAATGATATACATGGCATCTGAAATCAGGCTCCATTCCGAGGGATGACAACGATGCGAGGATAACAACTGAAAGTGAGGCGATTACTTGAATACATTGGTTTGTATTCTTCTAATTCAGTAAAACCTTGTCTGGCGCTTGGTTTATTTCACTTTTAACGAAATAAAATGGACAATAAATCTTAAAGTTAGGTCTATTTATTCTATAAATATCATCTTAAAGTGATTTAATCTATTCATTAAATATTTTTGAGAAAGCTGAAACTTAAATTTTTAGTAATATACAACTTACAAGCAAATGTATTGGATATTCCTTGCTTAGTTATCAAACAATCATAACATAAGGAAAATCAAATTCATTCTTTTTAAGCAACGTCTCTTACTCTCAACTAACAAACTTGAATAAGTCGACAACAGCAAAAAGGTCTAGATTTCAGTGATGGAAATGAAGAAAAAAAAATCGTGACTTACTTTGATTAAAGTGATATCGTTCCAAAGCTACGAAGAAATTACTGGATGCTTAGATAACTTATCTAAGAGTATCTCTGATCGATGCGAATACAACCTGTTTGATATCTGTCAAAACTCTGGTGCTTATATAGTAAACTGTCCAATGTTTTTACACGATCATGATGATAAGGACACATGTATCATTTTAACCTTGCTGTCATATTCAGTTTTTAATCCATTCGTCAACCAGACTTCAAGCAACGAACCGGAAATACTTTCATACAGGTGACAACAACTTCGCCAAAACTGTTAAAAAAAGACACAATAAATCTATGCGATCAATATCCATGACACGTGACTAGAACTGCCAAACATAACCCTGATTGATCGTTGGAAGGTTAAAGAAAAACATTCTAAGAGCTTCTGTGGTTTATAGGGGGATCAAGCTTGAATCTGACTAATTTTCGAAGGTTTATAACCCAACTTAATCTTTCCTTAATTTAAACTGCTATGATCGAGATAGAAAATGTGAAAGTTTGAGTGAAAACAGACCATTATTAATGATAAAAATTGAGAAAAACGGATCTGATCGATTGCAGAATTCTTCCTACTATATTATTAAAATTTTTGTTAAATTTTAGGGGAATGTAAATTGTCACAAAGCAATGAATTGGCTCTATATACCATTCCAAACATTTAAGTGTTGAAAGATTGTTAAAAGCCTATTTTATGTCTTATTTTCATGGAAAAATGGTTGGGAAAATTCAAAAATTGATTGGGAGAATCTAGTGTTAGAGGCAGTTGCACAGTGAAATCTTCAGTGAAAACCATAAATATCTTTGAGGTTTGAGAATTTTGTTCAGTTTTTTTTGCATGTTAGAGGGTAAGTACGGTATAAGGAATATGACGAGTAGCATTTCATACAAAATAAATATGCATTTTTTTAATCAACCTTCAACGATGTCACTTTAATATCATAGTTTGCCTTTTTAAAGACATTTTAATGCCTAAATCACCCTCCTTTTCACCGGAGAGGATCCTGCAGTGACGTCATAAACAGTTGCGCAATACAGCTCCGAAACTGGGCTTTTTCCCGAGCGTTCTGGGTCGTCATTTTTAAATCTAGATTCCAGAATTATTAATGATTTCTAAGAAAAATCATTGTCATGTTCGGATTTTTTTTTTTCATTTTTAGCCCGTTTTGGTTAGAGTGGCCCTTTAATGATTTGCTTCGATCAAGCCTGATACAATTGAATTGCAATAAAAAAGGAAATCACCCAGATGACTTTAATTAAAGATAAAGATGAGTTGTGGTCATGCGATTGCATTGTGAAAGAAAAAGTGTGGAATGGATCACAAAAAGTTGATCATGTGGCATGTAAGTATTGGTGTGTACTGCAAGGTTCTGGAGTCATCAAAATCTGCTTTCAAGAATGTTCTTTTATATTACGTCTGGTAATAGAATGGAACAAAGTCACAAAAAGAAAGGCGATTCGATTGCTGAAGTAGTTTATAATTTTCTGTTCATATCGTTGATTTATGTTTAGTTACCTTGAACACAAAAAGATATACAAACTCACAATTGCACCCCTAACAGCAAAATGGCTGCAACCCTATATAAAAATTTAAAAAGTAACACAAAGATTCATATTTTCAGCCTAGAATAGTGTAATTATGAACCTAAACAAGTGAGAATGTGCTTGTAAAAGGGTACTGGATGTTATCGTTTAATACTGACATGCCCGGGGCGCTAATTTTTTTCTTCCCAAACCGGTTTGCCAATGCTAATATTTCCGGTCATCTGATTGGCTGATATGTTACTTCATTAGCAATGACGTAACCGTTATGGTGAGTGATAGGGTTATAGAAATCATGCAGAATCACTTTTCATCAACCCATCGTTGGCTCAATCGGTAAGGTCAGCGTAATACAATCTCAGAATTTGTGGGTTCAAGTCTCACTTTATTCAGTTTTTTTTCCTTTATAAATAGTGAGGCAAAGCAATAAAAAATCAAAGTCTAATTGTTTGTGACCTCTTTCCATGCTGCTAATGACGTAGAACATATCAGCCATTGAGAAGAACGGAAATATAAGAAATTGCAAACCTGTTTGGGAATTAAAAATTTCGCGCCCGGGGCTAGATGCTCCTATTGCACCGATTTACCGGGGATGCAAATTAAAAAAAAAAAATCCTTTTAAAAACAAGGACTGAGTGGTCTTTATCTCATGCATAAATAGTAATGTGTTTTACTTGAACACCAACATATATAATTGTATCAGAGTGCACAGCTCAATGTTTATCAAGTTATCAAAATTTATCGCAATTATATTATATATCGCACTTTTATATATTGATATGAATTCATATTTTAATTTCCTTTTACATAGAATACCTTTCTTTCCAGGAATTCACTTGCCAAATCATCATGTTTTCAAGGACGTAGTAGTAAAGACTGATAACAGAGACTGTTGTCATTAAAAAAAGGAAGCATATTGTCGAACCATGTAGGTCCATGGTCAAACACGTAAAGGAATTCCACTTAAGCATCTGCTGTCTCTGGCATGGTATAACGATTTGATTTGACTTCGTAAACGGGGTAAGAGAGATAGATAGAGAGAGAGAGAGAGGGGGGGGAGGGGGAGAGAAGGAGATAGAAAAGGAGAGAAATAGAGAGAGCAGGACAGATATGGTGGAAAGAAAGAAAAAATGGGACCACTTGCATGAGAATAAGGAACGAGATAGACAAACAAACGGTCTAGCTAATTCAGAAAGAATTTCATAATGTTCCAAAGTGGGTATAGGGGTTGATAATTGCATCAGGAGACCACCTTCAAAAAGATTTTGTTTTAATTTTTGTTGTTAAAATCATGAGTCAATTGGCATTACTATTTCATGATATTTAGAAGAATAGGTCTTTATACGTGTTCCCATTTGCATGTGAAATTAGAATCTGAGTGGAGTTTATGTTTCAATGGATCAGGTATCGACATTGATATGATAATAATATTAAAGACCGTCAATACTACTGGGCCAGAAGGGATTAGACCACACAGTGAGGTCACTGACAGGTGGCTATCTCATTAACTCAGCTCTCAACTAACATAAGAAAAAGAGGATCATGGGGGACCAACAGGCACCAATTGGGGAAGTTTTCTATATAGAGGGAGCAAGTAGCTACAAGTAGGACAGTGGGGCTTTAATGATAATATTCAGCTTTTATATAGCGCTTAATACATCTCGGACGTCTCTAAGCGCTTTACAGATATACTATTACCCCGGTCATTGGATTCAGTGCTTGCCCGCACACACTGTGTGCACAATCTCCACTCCCTGGGGAGCATTCCAGCCAGGCGTTACATGACGCTGATATTTCAATGTCATATATTTTCTTAAACGGTAAACATCTACACTACCAATTTACAGGTAATTGAAAGTCAGCATCTTTATGTACATGATCAAAGCCTTTCGAAGGACAATATTGTTCCCATATCCCTCATGTCTTCCTATCTCGAGAACAAAGATAAGAAGTTTAAGTAAAATAGATATTGTGCACGATTAGTGGATAAAAATAAACGAACGTCTAGTATCGAGCAAAACTTGTCAAGAGGAAATTATGATTACCATAAATCGTGTGATGATTGACAGGCCATCACGTGTTCTATTGTTCCACCTATGCCAAGTTTAAGGAGCTTTTTTTTTCAGGAAAAAAAGATGACATGAACTATATCCACCCCTTGGGTTTGGCATGGCTTAACGGCAACCCTGCCAAATTATAAAATCATGGTTGATTGAAGGTTCCTGTTCACCCGAGCAGAGTGTACTCTGCTATTCAGCATGTCATTAATAATGTTGTTAATTTTTCGTTTTTTAATACGATTAATTAACCAACAATCGAGAGCTTTAAATCAAAGTGCATGGTTCAGGTTGATAATAATAAATTCAATAAAGACGAAAGAAAGGGTCAGTACTTTCTATGAATGCAATATCAAGGTAAATATTAGATATTGATCGTGATGATGAGGTACCACCACAAATTAAACTTGAATATGTGTTAATGACAGACTGAATTTTCTCCTTGCAAAGATGAGCAAGATTTAAAAAACATCTTCTCCTGAAGATTGATAACCGATTCATCTTTTATCACACTTTCTTTCAACTGAATAAAATCAGAGTCATACAGGTTTGAAAATTATGGCAGCTACGCAACGGTCTGTTTGCCTGTATGTTTCATATATTTACATTATTCCATATCGACGTTTTGCAGAACATAAGAAAACATCACACAGGTAAGACAATTCAATATTTTAATATTACATTTTCTTTACGATACGATGTCATATTATCTTGAGCATTTAATACCTACTTGTTTAATTTGTTTGAAATTTGATATTATAAAGCAAAATAATTAACAAAAAAAGAACTCCTCAAAAACTTCCCAGTACGTTTGTCAAAATGATATGGAAAGTGTCCAATGGATAACATTGTTACAGAAACTGTTGATAAAAACGGTCCAAGCCTTTTTTTTTAAAATTTCTAAGCAATCTGCCGAAAAATTGTCCCCTAGAAGAGGGATTGGGACAACGTTTTTGTGATAATGAATTAGAGTTAAATCATATCTTAGATGAACATTTTTCCATTCAGAAGTCGACGCTTACTTATATGTAATGAACTGTTAATTGTTATCTAATATACTTTTAATTTCTTATGATTCAGATGATGACCCTTGGCTGTTTCAGATTCGCAATGCTTGTCTTATTTTATCTTTCATCAGCTGAGATGAGAAAACATCACACAGTTTCAAATGGTAAGATCAGAATGTATATTTGCTTTGTACAAGAAGATGGATAGTTTATACTTGACAAATAATCATGGTGAGGAATTTCATTTATACATGTACTGTAGTAGTATAAATACATAAATAATAATACTTGTATTAGGAGGAGATCGAATTAGAGAGAGGGGGAGGGGAGAATGAAGATACAAATAGTCAGTGACAGTGAAAGAGAGGAGGGAATGGGAGAAAGAAGAGAATGGTTGTAAATACAACTCTTTCATCATTGCAGGATCTACATTGAAAAAGTCTATCATTTTTGCTTTCAACAGAAATACCAACAAAGCATCATGATGTAATTTCCTCATCAGCCAGTACATCGGGGGAATCTATATTTCTGTCTAAAGGGATTGGTGTCACGGCTTCTACAACTGCCACAACAACCACTGCTGGAAAAACAACAACGTACGCAATTGCTATAACCACGACAAAGTATCTTACAACGATTCAGAAGATAACAACAGCAGCTTTTGCAACATCTAACGCAAGAAGCAGTTCGTTTGCCATGACAACATTGCATCCAATGGCAAGGAAATCGACCACATTTATCACTCAAGCAACCCAGACACAAACAGCACCACCTCTGACAACTCCTACCGATGCATTGCTAACATCAAAAACAATTTCAACCAGCCTTAGACTAGCAACTACTCTGACACAGCCGCCACCTCAAACAACACAAACAACACCAGAAACAACCATGCCGATAAAAACAGGGACGACCATTCGACGAGGCGATTTAGGATAATGATTTTGCTCTTCAATAATTCTCCTGCATTCACCCCGTTACCCAGGCTAAATATCCCCAGAACTATATAACAAAAATTGATCTTATGGGCTTTCTAAGTTATCAACAATTTTGCAAGATCGACGGCCCATGAGACCGACACATGTGGGTTTCACGGACTTTCTGAAAGGTTCATTAGACCGACACGTGTATTGCCAATTTCATGGGCTGTCGGTCTACTGGGATGTATTGTTTACTCAAACTATGCTGTGTTGATTCGGTCAGCTATTTTCTGATTTTTTTTGTTTGTATTATCTTTTTTTGTTTAATCTATTTATTCATTAATTAATATTTGTATTATTATTATTATTATTATTATTTAGTTTTTGAGGGGGGGGGGGGTGCAGAATTACGCCCTGAACTGATCACTGCCATGACAGGTACAGGCATCGTTCTTTATAAGTTTTATAGAATTGCCATTTTTAATCAACCAATTAGACAGTTGGAAAGATTATCTCATAGTTGGAAAACACTTGTTATAATATTGAATTCAACGCTCCGTTAATGTCGTCACGTTTCTAGTTTCCTGATGAACTATAATTTTCGATTTTGGCCGTGCTATCTAATTATTTCCTCTTAATCATGATTACGACCTGAGCCAAATGAGATTGAACAATGAATTCGCTTTGTCAAGTTCGTATGTGTAATGTATGCATAACAAGTATAATGACTGCCAAAATTTTGACGGATCAGTAATATTGTTTACAAACAAAATGAGATCAAGGTTTACTCTGATACATGCACCACGCCCTTATAAAACAAAGCATGGCACACTTTTTATTTTACTCAAAACAATTATTTTTGCTGCGATTTTCAAAAGGACATTCCTGCTTGACAACAAAGTGCTGTTTGATTCTCATTCATTTAGGCCTCTCTATCAATTTATTAATTTGTATTTGTTTATTCATTCATTGATTATTTATTTATTTATTTATCGTTTAATTAATGGAAGAAACTCCTTCTGACATGCATGTCAAGTTTCATTTGATATGTCTTTAGATTTCCATATGTTGAGGAGCCTTAAATATCTGTGTTTAACTTCAAGATACATTTAAGGGAAATCCAACCTTGATAGCAAACTACTCCATGCAGTATGCAGAAAAATCAGAATGAAATTGGACAAAAAAATGAGAAAGTAACGAAATTAAAAAAAAAAATCCTATCCCCATAGGTACGGGCTCTTCAAAGTGGCTGAATCGGGAATATATCTGCGAAGTAGTGGCGGACAACTTTACCATTATTTTCAACACCTAAAATGACTAAAAATGCATTTTATTTTAAAAGTGTACGAGTCAGGAGGGTCTTTTCTCTATAAAAGAGCTATACTTACAACATTAAATGCATGATATATTTTGAGTAGTGCCTCAAAGAAGAAGGCACTTTCGAGAAAAACAGAAATTAACGAACGGGAGAGTTATTTGTCAGTGCCGCACAATCCACTGACCAAACTACCAATTTGAGGTTCGCATTTAATTTGTGACCTTCTGTTTCGAATATTCACAACTTTTTAATTGTTTGTCTGATTTATTTCAAACTCTCGCCGTTGTGTTTTCTTATTGTTCAGCATAATTCATACACCTAACTTATTAGAAGGGGTGGATTGCCGTTTGAAATGCATTTAATAGAAAAGGTAAATGTTAAGAAAAGATCAGAGAAAATTAAAGAAGCCAAATCATATTAATCACCGTTAACTTGTACACTGATAATAAATGTACACAATCTCATATTCTGACATCTATTTCAATTCATCATTTGGCCTATCCTTGATTTGTATGTTTATGTACTCTAATCTTAATTGTTTAACTCAATAGTACTTGTGTCTTTGTGAGCCCTTGCGTGTAATTGTCAATTCGAATTTTCAAATTGACTTATCCCATATTATAAGCCGCATTTTTGCCCGTACTGTAAACTATGGTCAGAGTGAACGACAGAAATTCAGTTTTTGCTACAGTGCCCTCTCCTGGTTAGTCATAAACAAAATAGGTATTACACTCGTCGAAATCAAGTTTACATGATACATTGATAATTTTCGTGAGTCTCCGTGAACCTTCATAATGGCTTATTTTTCGTTTTTTTTTTAATCCTATGAAATCTCCCTCTCACTCAATCCCTCTCCCCCTCTCTCCCTCTCTCTCTCTCTTTCTCTCTCCCTCTCTCTCTCTCTCTCTCTCTCTCTCTCTCTATATTTCCTTTACTTTCCCATGTTTTATCAATCTCCTATCTCTCTCCGTTTTCATTCATTAGAAGAAAATATTAGCATAGTTCAATTAGTATTATCAATATTATTATCATTATTATTGAATCAAGTTTATATCATTAATCATCTCCGTACATAAAAGAGAGACACACCCTAATATGATAATTATTCAAATTCAAATTCAAATGAACATTTATTTTCTTCCATTCAATTTGACAACATATTGACATCTGTTCAAACAATATCATTTATACGTAGGAACATAAATATACTTTAAGAACTTGTATTACAAGGAAAAAGGCGCAAATCCCGGTAAGCAAAGCTATTGTATAATGTAGGATGTCGCTGTCTAATGCCATTTGAATCAAGTAGCATGTTGTTATTCTTTAGTTTTCCGACAGGCCCACACCTTCCCTAAATGCACACACTATATTACACACACACACACATACCCACACACATACACACCATACAAGAGATATTAATAACTACTCAAAAGTCATGTGTCATAAATATGTAATATGAGTTATTTAACAGAGTCAAACAGAGAAGTTATCACTGAGCGGCTTTAGTATTTCGAGGGCAAGGTTTTGATTCACGGTGAAAGTGATACTCAACTCTCTTGAAGTCTCAATGGTACTCCAGCATGGCAATCGAGGGCAGACAATGAATAATGTTTTATTGTCATTGTGTAGTACAGGGCTATTAACATAAGAGGAATATAGGCACATATTTATAAGTTCGATTCACACTTTTAGTTTTTGTTCGTTTTATTGAGGCAGTGTTGATGTTGATTCTGAATTGTGTAGTACAGGGCTATTAACATTAGTTTAGAGAGGAATATAGGCACATATTATTATGTTCGATTCACACTTTAAGTTTTTGTTCGTTTTGTTGAGGCAGTGTCGAAGTTGATTCTGAATTGTGTAGTACAGGGCTATTAACATTAGTTTAAAGAGGAATATAGGCACATATTATTATGTTCGATTCACACTTTTAGTTTTTGTTCGTTTTATTGAGGCAGTGTCGAAGTTGATTCTGAATTGTGTAGTACAGGGCTATTAACATTAGTTTAAAGAGGAACATAGGCACATAATATTATGTTCGATTCACACTCTTCGTTTTTGTTCGTGTTATTGATTTTGTTGATCCTGAATTGCATAGGCCTTTATCAAAACTAGTATTACATAGAAATATAATCCCATAATAATTATTATCTTGGAATGAGGTATTATTATTTTGTATAACAAATATCAATTCACGGATCAAATAAATTTGATTGAAAGTTCACCTTTCATTTAGAAACATTCGATTGAGACATACGAATGTCTGTGTTTTGTATCATTGTGTAAAGATTTGGGTGTTGGTGGTTCGATATTGATGGCGATATTAACTATCGTGATGATGGTGATGTTACTGGTGGTGGCGTTTGTGGTGGAGGTGATTACAACGTTGATGATGATGGTGATGATTATAATGATGATGATGATGATTGTGATGATGATGATACTATTGAGAAAAATGATGATTATTGGGACAACGCATGGTGACCATGATTATAAGGCAACAAAGTTTGATATTAAAGGCCTAGTCCACTCCAAAAATAATATGGTTATAATATAAGCGGTGCAGAAAAACAAGAGAAACAGAGCAAACAAAATTGGATTAAAATCGGATAGCTAATAACTTAATATGGAAGTTATGATTTATTTATTTTAAGTATGAAAAAATGTAACTTAGAAAATCACTACACAAATTGCTAATTCGGTTATCAGTTTGTGACGTCATTGACTTACTCTTTATCAATTGCTTTATATATTATTATCCCATTAATTTCCCTTTTTATTCCCCAAAACTTGATTTCCCCATGCCTTTGCCCAGATTATATGATTGGTATCATTTTGCGTGCATGACATTTGACAAAATATTTTATGAACTTTGAAGAAATGATACTATTTTCTGAATATTGTATATTCATAATCATTGATTTTTTAAATACATATTTTATCAAAATTCACATTTTTCATGATTTAACTGAAGAAAAAAATTCTATATTAGGGCATTCACACAAAAACATATTACTATCAAAATAACTTCGACGCTGGTGCGAGGAAATAAGATTTTTAAGGGGAAAAAATTGGAAATTTATATTATCAATATAAAGAAAACAATTAGTGGATAGTGAGGCAATGACGTCACAGACTCATGAGTGAGTTGCCAATTTGTCTTGTGATTTTCAAAGTTTTTCGTTTCTTAAAAAATTCATAACTTTCTTATATGTTATCCGATTTTGCTTTTTGATTGGTTTGTCTGCTTTTTCTGTTTCTATTGAAAGTAAGTTATTTTTGGAGTGGACTTGCCCTTTAAAGACTAGGAAAGGCTGACACGATATGAAAATAAAGCTCTCAGGATATGATGATGGTGGTATTGATTATACAAGTTATTTACATTTTTTTTTCTCCTCTTAAAAAAATGAAATATTGGTATACGTTAGACAAAAAATATCTTTACTGAAGTGTGTGTAACGAATATTGATCGAAATTGTGAGTGCATGATCCTGTCCGGGATATCAATTTCCAGGCCATTTCCTTTCGATAATTATCACATCAGTTTGTACGTAAAAGTAATTTCTTCATCTCTTCCATTCTTTCTCTCTCTCTCTCTCTCTCTCTCTCTCTCTCTCTCCCTCTTTCCCTCTTTCTCTCTCTCTCTCTCTCTCTCTCTCCCTCTCTCTCTTTCAACCACCTCCCTTTCCACCTTGTCCAATCACCCCCCCCCCTTGTGCGTTCTCGATCTCTCTCGTCATTGCTTTTACATTTTTCTTTTGTTCGTCCGTTTTCTTTCCATCCCTTTGAAAATATGGAATAATTCTTCCTCCCATTGTCTCTGTCTTTATACAATCATCCATGTTGCAATCAGACTATCTATCTATCTATCTTTCTATCCATCCAACTATTCACCTCATCATTTATATCTTTGTCACATTATGTTTGCCTACTTGTTATTTTTGGGCATATCTTTGATCTTACAAACTATAAATCGATGAAAAATCAGAAAAGCATAAACATAATAATTGTACGGCTTTCACGACCAACTGAACTAAATTTCACAAACACGTTATTTTAACCGTTCAGTGTGGACATTTCTGAATTCAGATTTCTGAATTCTGGGTTCAGGCGTAAGGCGTAAGGTTCTTTTCTGGCAACATTTCATATACTAAAGTTCTACCGGTTAATGTAATAATGGATATACAATCGCTTCGGCAGGTACATAATTATTGCCGGAATATATCATAAATTCTATGATTGGGTATGGCTATTGGATTATTAAAATTGAAATTGAATATGCTACTTCAATGAACATTCTACGATATTAAATGTTTTGGTAACAGGTTGAAGTATATTCTCGCATGGATTTTATTTAATTAGTTAATGAATTCATTTATTTGTATGGTAGTTGATTAAGATTTTCGCAATGGTCATTACCAATCATATTTTATCAAATTCTCTGAGTGAGACAGGTAGATTCTTTTATTTTTGCAGGTTATTAAGAATTATTAGATTAATGCAGGTAATCGAATTCAACTAAACATATATTTCACATTGTCTCTTGCAATATATTTGTTATAAATATGGGTAATATGAGAGGTAATGAATTCATTCGACAAGATACTTGAAGGAGTTCCACCCCTGATCATCTTTGCTCATCACGAAGGAAGAAACAAACCACATCAACAAAGTAAGTAGTGCTACTTCTCTATATTCGACAATACAGATTTGTAATACGTTGAAGTGTTTTTTTTGCAGACTATTTAGAAGAAAAAAAAATCGTATTCTATTTTTCGTTTCCGTAAAATGTACTTCATGTCTTCATTAATACGTGGAGAGGAAAAACAAAATTCAATTTTGAATGAAATGAAAATGTTAAACCTTGATACGCATCAGTCTTAACATTTTGAATAATTTTTATTTTACATAAGTTCTATTTAAAGATATAACTTACGACACTTCTATATGAAACTGTCAGTGTTTATGAGGTTATTGAAATGTGCTTAAATCTATCTTTGAATTATCTCGTATTTGCAAAATTTCAAGCAAAATGATGGTTGTTCATACATGTCAGTGATATATTGTCAAAATGAAATTTGACAAGATTTTCCTTTACTTTTCCAATCGTATTATGTAAACGCATTAAGAAAATGACCATAAATCCGACAAGTTTATTTTTGCAAGACAACTACAACTCCATGTTTGCTATTTTTCGCCATTAGAATGTTTTTCCATGACAACTGAATTAATGTTAAAACCCCTAAACTGTTTATTACCTTCTAAGAAATCGCTCAAATCATTCCTGTTTCAACCATCCATTTTAAAAGTTTTCATTTCTAATATTGGTTGTATCCTATGTTTATCATAAAACTTCTTAATATTTACGTATTTTTTCAGATGAAGGTCACTTTCTTTGCCACTGTCTTTGTTAGCATTTCCATGGCACTGTATTCATCAGGTAAGAATATTCTAAATATTTGCTTTGACCTCCCTTTCGTATCAGTAGGTTATTTATATGAATAGTTACCAAATGCAATTGGGGAAATTAGAAAATTGCACGACTTACGATAATATAAAAATATGTCGAGTGTCTATAGACCACATACACTTCAAGGAAACGATTTAGTCCTTCATCATCATCATCTTAAATGTATTTAAAATCATCCAGAAAGGATAAAGTATGATTTAATATTTCGATGTACAACATATTTTTAGCAGAAGATTTTGTTAACGTTGGAAGCTGAACTAAAAGAGTAAGTGCCCTCGATATTATGATTTAATATTTCGATGTACAACATATTTTTAGCAGAAGATTTTGTTAACGTTTTTGAAATTTGTTGATGTATTGTATTGTGCAAATTGATCTACATGTATATGTATATAATATGTTAAAACATGGAGGTATTCTAGCTCCATGGTTAAAATGCACCAGCATTGTAAATATGAACAATCGAAAGAGGAAAATAATAAATAAATGAATTGAATTGAATTAAATTGAACGTTGAAAGCTAAATTTTCTAAGAGAGTAAGTGCCCTCGATTTTATCTCCATCACAATCTTCCAATTCCCACCTTCCAGCCAACCCCATCGATTTGGGATGCGGCACCGCAAGAAACGTCATCGACTGCTACCTGTCACAGCTCTGTCCTCACTTCAAGCCCGAGGACGTCCTCACCTGCGACAAGGAGTTGATGATGAGCACGTCGTTGATGTCGATGACGAGTGACGTCATGGTATCGCATTATCTAAGAGAAGCACACAAGGATAAATTCTGTGACGCGGACGGCCAGCGATTTGGCTCAGCTTGCAATGTGCTCGATCACGTATGCTTTGGTACAGATACATTTGACATCACCTACTGCGATGGTGAGTACAACCGACAAATGGTTTAATTTATTTGAGTAGAGAAATAATGAATGAAATTGTACGATTCTATGTAAGTGCAATAACAGTAAAGAAATACGAGTCGTACCTTTGTCGTATATATGGATACGATTGTTCATCGTCATGAAAAGTGAAAATTCTAATACTTATAATGTCAATGGTTATGCAATGTTTCGTCTTTCTTTTCTCTACTTTATTTATCTTCCCTTTTTTCTTAAATCTAGATTTTTGTGTGTAAACTATGTATTGTTAAGTTATTGTTATTTTGTATATTTGGTACGGATCATTTATCACAAGCCATCTATGTGCTTTTCGTGGTCCACCCACTTCAGATATCTCATCATATATGTGTTAAAGATTGTATAATTTTGTTTTTATCTTGATGTGGAAATAACTTAAATTCAATGAAATTTAATGAAATGTAGGGAAATAACAAGGAACAAAATTTGTTTCCAAACAGTAATTTAGTTGCTATAACTCCTGTCTGAATTAAGTCTGAGAATTTTTTTAAGAATGATATACGTGTATCAAACATCGATATTAATTATTTACGATGTTTTAAAAAGTAGACATTATCGAAGTAAATTAGTTTCGTTATTCGTATGTTGTTCGAAATGGTTTTGCTGAAAATGCTCCTCTCATCAACAATGTAGTTTCTGTGTAATAGCGACGATATTTGACATGAACTTTGTTTTCATTGATTTGCAGAAACTGATCAACGATTCCGTCGCAGTGGCTCCTTCTCTGGTAGCGATTCTGGATCTGATTCTGGATCTAACTCTGGTCATGTACACATAGTCCCACAACCACCTGCAACCAAGCCACCTACAACCAAGGCAGCAATAACAGAAAAAGCAACAACAGCAACTGATTGTGACACATCCGACGAAGACGCCACCACCACGGCCGCCACATCTGAGGATGACACTACCACTATAACGACGCCTACAACACCAACAACACCTACAACACCAACGACTCCAACCACACCACCAACGAGTCCTACAACACCAACCACTCCTACAACCCCAACCACACCAACAACTCCGACAACACCAACAACCCCCACTACACCTACAACACCAACCACACCTACAACACCAACCACACCTACTACTCCTACCACACCAACTACACCTACGACTCCTGCAACTGAACCAACTGAACCAACAACATAGCTAGAAAGTATACCTTTTGCATAATATATGGTCTCGTAACTTCAACACCCTTCCTCATTACTCATTGAGGATATTGAATCTACAGATGTTTGTTCACACTGCATAATTTAATATGTAATAACTTAGAAATATGTATGTATATGTGCATGCTGTTCTTTGCATGTTATTCTTGGCAATCGCTCGTTTGCCTTTTGAAATTTTATTTAAGTGAAGTGATTTAATTGTTTAATAATATGAAATAACTTTGAAATATTTAATACGTGAAATATGTATATCGCATGTTTGCCTTTTGAATTATTTAAGTGAAGTAATATAGTTATGTTTAAAAGCTCTCAGGTGTAATGAATCGACCTTTTAACATATTTGCTTTAATGGACTATAATTTTTCTTTGATATTTATTATCATCCAATTCTTGTGGATTATTGAGAGTTGCTTATGACTGCAATGAAGTTATTAAATTTGTAATGAATACACAAATGATCGTACGGTTTCATTTTTTCCCTGCAGTTTTACATCAAAATGCTTGTTCGTGTTAAATTGTAACTCTCCTTTTTGTGTGAGTAGCAATTTGTGTTGGTGTGAGGTGTAGAAAAAAGTAAATTGATCTCCCTTTATGTAGACCTCCAATCAAACCATTATAACATCTTACTTTAACCCCGCCATTTATACAAAGATCGACAATGAACTTTAAAAAGGAGTCACATTAAAAGAATACTTATATACTTCTAAATAAAGTTTATTACGGTTCATATCATTCAAACTTACATATTTCAGCATGATATTGCAATTTGTACAGCATATTTTCACAGGTTTGTGTTACCAAAATGATTTTATCTGGATATACATGTAGATATATAGTGAAAGCTGACGACACAACTTAGATCACCATGAACTGATTCTACTTCTGCATGCTCACATGTACATGTACATATCTACTCCATACAAGACACATGGTTATATATTAGGATCATTCAAATTCTAAAGTCTATTAAAGAGTTGTGAAAGAGAAACGATGTATTTGCCATGACAAGAAATAAGAGTTATTTGTTTAACACTGTTAATTGGAAAGTACAGTCAAAGCATACTTTGTTCCTTTAAACATGTGCACAATATAGACTCTGCATTGTGTACATGTTTAAAGGTACAAAGTATGTTTTGACTGTACTTACAGAATACTGTCTATTACTGGTGCAATTTAGATCAGTTCTTTACAAAACTAGAAAAAAAAATTGACTCTGTGCAGTCGAAAATATGCCTCATGATCAGAATATCTTAGCACATTTAAATTGACCTGTGATCTTTGACTTCTTTACCATAAAATCCAATCAGGTGATTTTTACAAGGTCATACATACTCTCACCAAATTTAACTATGATACCTCAATTCATTCTTAAGTTATCGCATTCACAAGAATAATTACGGACGGACGGACAACCCGAAAATATAAGGCCTCTGGTACCAACAACGTGTGGCGGAGGCATACAAAAAAAAAGGGGGGGGGGGGAGGCATTTTCTTGTATGGTCTCACCCATGTTAACAGAAAACTTTCTGCTTGTGGCAACCCTGGAAGTAGCATCACCCTGGCCTAGGCATAGATACATCACTGAGCAGGGCTTCTAGATCAAAATAAATATTCTTCGCATTGATGAAGTACATATCAGTATAATACAGTATAGCAAATAACACATTTAACATAACATCAGATGAAAAATATATATTTATATCATGATATACATGATTATGTAAACATATACATGTCGTTTGATAAATTCTGGCAAGATGTAGCAAACCAATACATATTTACAGTCAGTTAATCCTGAAATCAAGATAATTGAATAAAAACAGAAATATTAGAAATGGTTATATTGATGGATATTTCAGCTGTCTCTGAACCAATTTTGATCAAACAAAGATGATTTTGTCATTTAAATTGTATGTTCTTTCAAATTTGACACTCGCTTTATCTCACAAAAAATATTTTGTGTAGTGCCCTCTGCAACAAAACTCAACTTTCCCTTTAAGAATCTTGAAGATCATGAAACAAAGTAACAATTTGATAACTACTTTGCAAGCTAGTTTCATGGTGCATTGCACATAAAATGTCTTTCTTCTTGTTTGTTGATAATTGCATTTAAACATAAATGTTTTCAAAGATACATCTTAGGCACAAGTAGGAGAAATAATTTTCTTCAGAGAGAATCTGTCAAATTTTGTGACGATTAAAGGAAAGTGGCTCACAAACGACATCACGGTGTTGTCAATTTGTACATTCATCATCAACACTGCAATTTCTCTTTAAAGAACATAAATTGCTCATCTTTTATAAGATTTTTTTCCTGAAGATTCAATGGTCAGCTATTTCTCTCACATATTAGCTGTTATTCAAGCTCATCTGAAGCTAGGACGGACTTTTAATAAAGACAATCAAACCAGCTAGAGTGGAATTTATACTCTACAAACAGTGTTATCATTTTCTCATACCCCTATTCGTTAATATCCACATGTATATACAGCACACATATACTGAGTGAAGGAAAAAGCACAAAAGAGAAATATAATAGAATTGAAGCACAAGCTATAAATCAATTGCAACCATAGCATATATTTCATAATACATATCGCAACAAATTGATTTCATTCCACAATAAAACAATTGGATGACAGCTTCTGAATTAACATTTTGTATAAGAATAAATGATTGTCTTTTCTATAAATCAAGACATTGGTTAATGAGATGTATAAGCACATACTGCAAGTTATGTCAGGATTCAGATACATATCATGCTCCCTAACAAACCTTTTTTTTTAAATTATAGTTGTGACAGATTTTTTAAAATTTTAAATACAGTTTCAGTACTGCTAAAGATCATTGTATTTATCAAGATGGTTATAATAAAAAAATATTTGATATCAAATATTCTTTATATATTTTTTTATTATGACCATCTTTATAACCATAAATCTGTTGATCATTATTTTGGGCAAAATGATGTAATGTGCAATGTTATGTTGGCATAACAATGAAGAAACAAAGCCTAATACATGCAATCACATTTTTTACACAAAAGAGGTAAAGATCCTGTTAGTCTATTAAACTTCCCTTGCTAACCTTCAAGGTGAGGCAAAGGAAGTGGTGCTGTCGTAATGTTATTGCAAAATGCACATGACGTATGTTTTTCTGAGAGTTTTGCTTTCAGGATTTTGTTTGTTTTTTGCTCGACAATGGAGGATCAAACCATGTGACATGCAGTAATATCCTTTAGGTAGTCAAAGGCTAGCAAGGGAAGTGATGATGTCATACAGCTACTGAGAACTGCATGGACTTAGGAGGAAATTGTGACAGTGTTTTTGACAGAAGTGTAGTGTACTCATTCTGATGTATGATAATGTCTCTTGGAACAAACTTAAAATTGGCTTCAGAGTTCAAATAAGCACTTCAAATGAAAGGATACATCTTTTCAAAATTTACCACAGATTTGATGGGTCATCAAACTGACAATTCAGCTATTGTTAAATCAAACATATGATTTCATAATCCTTTTTTTCTTCCTGACATCACAGTAAGAGAACATTTCTTGATAAAGAAATGGATATCCTCAATGGGTAATGCCAAGAAACTTTAAGCTTTTTGTTGAGGTTAGTGACACATAACTGACACATAACCATGCATCATTGGATGTTTATTTAAATGTGGAATAGTGTTCTGAAGTATAAGCCTCCTGTAATATGTGATCTTATACATTGACTCAATGCTACATGCTATACACACATACACACAGTTAATGTACACTGTGGTGTGTGGGCTCTTCTATACCCAATATAACCAGGCATGCTGGATTGAAACTTAACTCTGATGTTTCTCTATGTGTCTTCATTTGAGTACTAATCATACAGCTAACAACCCCACATTATTATGGTGGCAGCGGTGGGATGAATGACCTAAATGACCTATTATTTAATTGAAGACTAGTTGTCTACAATTTTCCATTTGGTCTTGATCTCTAGGATGACATCCTGGCGATTGAGGTTGGGTTGTTCCAGGTTGCTGATCAGGTTCCCCAGGGTAGCGTTCCCAGACTTACCCCAGTCCTCGAGGAGATGTCCGCAGGGGTCATAGTAATACTGGTGCGGCGATAGAGCCTCTTCAAAGAGCTTCAAATCAGAGGTGGTGTAACCTAGTTGACCTGTGTGAAGGGATGGGAAGATGAGGACATGCAGGGAAGGTTAAAAAAAAGAAGTATATGCAAGAGGGGGATTAGGAAGGGTAATTTCATATTTTAAAGCCCCACTGCACTACTTATAGCTACTTGCGCCCTCTATATAGCAAACAATGCATAATTGACCAGTGATTCCCTTTTTTGTTATGTTAATTGAGAGCTGAATTGATGAGATAACCTCCTGTCAGTGACCATGCAAGGAGGTCTAATCCCTCCTGGCCAAACTAGTGCAGAGAGGCTTTAAATCATCATACATACATATTTCCAGCACTACTAAAACAAAATTATAATACTCAACCTCATCATTTTGTTATGCAAATTAATGTGTTCAAACCTTAAAGATGACTCTGAACAACACAAAGGGGGAAAACATTTCCTGTTCTCACCTAAGTTGTATCAAACAATAAATACTATATTTGGAAAAGGGTAGATCAGAAATCTTATATTTCTTACCAATTTACATTTTATTTTTATGTAATCAATTTTAAGATTGGAAAACAAAATTAACATTGATCCCCCAAAATAGCTCTTAAATTTACATAGAACAAGCCCATAGCCACACCACAAAACTGATGAGTCAGTGCTATGAATTGCGATCATTGCACTTATTGGGAAATCAATATTTCTTCATGCTATCTTGTTTGTGGTTTTTAAGATCATGGGTGTTCATTTTCTCATGGATTTCACAACCGGTCATAATCACAGCATATCTTATGATATGCAAGTATCTGCTTAAAACATAGCAGTGATAGCACCCATTGACAAGAAGATTTAAATTTAAATTGGAAAGAGAAAATAATGCATTCATACCAATGTCAAAGGGGCACTTTTATAAATTGTCCTGCCTTTTTTACTCACTGAACAGCACTCTTAACAGAAGCAGGGGAAAAGTGATTTGAATTTGTTATCATTACAAATTTATCCATGAGCTCCACACAATATTATTCTTAAAGATCTCACTAACCTAAATCAGAATGCTTTTTTTTCAACAATTAAGACAACTGATTACACCACAAATGTTAATGAACAAAAGTAAATAAATTATTCAGAACAGGGATATAACATGTCTATTATTGTATGTCTAAAGAGAAAAGGTAAACTGTACAATTTCATCTATAATGACAATGGCATATGAAAGGCTGGTGAAAAATTGGGGTTTATTAAGAAAAGGCTCACTAGTGAAAAAACGGTAATATTTACCTGCTAATCCTCTCCAATCCCTGCCCCTGCTATTGGATAGATTCATCTTGTTACAGACCAGTTGAATGAGATCAGAAGGAAGGTGAGCGTATGTGGTGTCTTTACGGAGTATCATCCCAGATGACTTCACGGCTGTTCTCTTCTGAAATCGGGTAGTAATAAGTAATAATAATAATACTACTACTGTTAATAATAATAATAATAATAATAGTAATAATAATAATAATAATAATAATAATAATAATAATAATAATAATTATAATAATAATAATAATAATAATAATAAAAATAATAATAATAATGTTAATTATACTGATAATAATATTCTGTGTTTAAATAGCACTTAATATCTCTAAAATGTCTCTAAATGCTTTACAGACATATTAATATCCGGGTCAATCAGATTCAGGTTAACAATTTGGGTGCACAGTGGAGTGACCTTTCATGACCTAATGTCCATCTCAAAAAGGATAATGTACAGATTGTAATGACATTTTGTGATGGGTCTAAAACTTTTCAGACAACAATCACTCTGCACTTGTGACCAGCAGTCTGCAAGTATTCATATTTCTTGAGTTTGCACATTTTATATCGGATTCGATTCATGTACCTGTTTCCCTTGGGAGACAATCCACTGTCTGATATTCTTGAACTTGCGTACATCTTCATCTCCACACCAGAGAGGGCGCTCTCCAGACTCCTTGGACAGGTCAATGATGTGTGGAAAGGCAAGGCTACTCGACATCTCCCGCTGAAACTAGACAAAATGGATAAAAGATCAACCTGCATGCTTACCTCAAGAGAGAAACCTCACAAACAAACTTATGATTTAACAATCATCAGCAAAATAAGGTAATAGTCGATAGTATAGAAAGTAATAAATACACAGATTCTATACATCCATGTAAAAATATGCAAGTAATCAGTAAAAAATATTGTTTTAAAAATCACAGAAACATTTTAATTTTCAACAAAATGGTATTTAATGAAACCAGGACCATGTGGCCTGATTTATTTTGTAGGTATGATGCGTATGATAAAGGACTTTGTCTTTTTTTGAAGCATGGCAAGCAAGATCAATTATATCTTCTTGCAAGAACAGGCTTACATAGACAACTACATAGCAGGCATCAGGGAAATGCATAGAACAGGAAAAT
Source organism: Strongylocentrotus droebachiensis (assembly GCA_035222895.1). Lineage (NCBI taxonomy): Eukaryota > Metazoa > Echinodermata > Echinoidea > Camarodonta > Strongylocentrotidae > Strongylocentrotus > Strongylocentrotus droebachiensis. The sequence goes on from JAVYIG010002141.1 coordinate 188,284, forward strand.
ATGTCTGGAAAGATATATTGGGTGTGATAAAAAACAAATAAGGACATACCTTGCATCTATGATCCATGGGGCATGGTGGCCCTAGAGTGAAGCAGTCATTGGATCTCATCACCTTCAGTATAGCAGTGTGTATATCAATCAGGACATTCTGCAATAAAAAGCCTTTGTTGCATCTGGAAATCAGAATGACAGAGGAGGAATCTCATGATGAAACAAAATTGCCAATCTGAATTTAAAAAAAAATGGCAGTCCAGATATAAACCAAAATAGCTCTTATACTGTACATCTATTTGAAAATTCAATGAAATGTCAATTATCATAAGAACATTCAACTCCAAATGCAACACAAATACCTGTGCCACATTGTATTGATCATGGGATAGGTATAAACAAAGCTTCAAGACTAATTAACTGTTTCCAGTTCAAAATCAATTTATACCAGAATTATGAAGATTGTCATGGAGGTAATCAAGACGTACTGGAAATGGGTGATTTTACAAAGCCATTGTGTTGCGCAAAACAATCATTCTGTCAATCACGCCTATTGTTGTGTGCAAATTGCATGTGTGGCAGACAGGTGACAGTGCAGAGAGACAATACCAAAGTGTTAATTCTATGAGTTCAAAAGATATTGTAGTACAAGGTGTGTTTATCATCACAGGATTTTGTTGAAAATGATGTGCCAGATATAGATACTCATTACAGCTCCAGATCAATTCCTAAGTTCCTAAGAGAAGTTTTATAACTGGTGGTACAGTAGAAAATCTCCAGAAGAATGTTGAAATTCATCAAAATAGTCAATCATTCGATTGAGGACAAACTACCATCATACCCCTAGAACATCCCCCGGCCGGCCTCCCCAAAAAAATTACCCGGCATTTGGATAATTTGGATGGATGATTCCGTGTCAGATCTCAAACACATGCTCCCGCAACAATTGCTACGGGCATTATTTCATTAGATAAATGGTTAGGGTTAGGGTTGCAATTGGGTTTTAGGTTATATTTAGGGTAAGGGTTAAGCGAATTGATTGGTCTAAAGCTAAAGTAAAAAATTCAGTAAGTGTAAAATACTGATCATGGAGCAATAGTCACCGGAGTGTGTGTCAGTATTTCTAACAGAGTGATAATTATCCTAGATTGGCAATGTTTCTCAGTGGCAATGGCTGGGGTAGTTATCCAGATATGTCCAAAGATCATTACTAATACTCACACTATGATAAATTTCACCATGCACCTGCTTGGATCATCCCTCATATACACAGTATAGTTGCCACCCATGTTGAAGTTCCAAGATGTTTCACTTAAAAGCTCAAAGGTTCCATCCTTCTCACTGGCAACTCTACCTAGCTCTATTGCAAGCTTCGAGAAGAGACCGTGAGGGCTGTACCCCTTAAAATCAGCAAGTAGGATCCTTTCTGATGACAGGTCCCTGCAGGAAGTTGAACCACGAGACACCAAGTTGTTTATATGGAAGGGCAAGAGATACTGGGCCTGTTGAGAGCTTCTCCTCCCTGTTCTTGGACTGTCACAGGAGAAATGGCAGGAACTTGGTGGCAGCACGGAGTAGTCATGGATCAGGTTGAGTTGCTGGAGACACGCTGTGATGCATGCTGCATCAGACTCCATACCCAGGAGATGGGTCAGAAGAGGTTGAGTCAGTGTTGACTTTGTCTTGAGTTCATTCCAGTGTTGGCGTAAAGATTGGTCTTGATGACTCACGTCTGGGACCTCAAGGAGACGCTGGCAGGTGTGGACAAGGTCTTCAGGGTTCAGAGCCACAAAGGAGCGATGCGGTTCATCTTTCTCATTGGCTGTAAAAGGAAAGTAAAGTCAACTTCAAACATGTCTCTTCTCACATCCTTTTTTAAGGGTTTCTTCTTTTCTGTAGGGTATTCATGTCCATAATTATCTCAGATACTCATTCAAAGTATCAAATGAATCATTAAATTACCTGCATTTTTGTGCACTGGATGTCAAAATGGTACACATGAATTTACATTCACAGGAAATAAAGAGCTTATAGCTAATGATATGGTATACTTTACATCAAGGCATTATGTTCATGATAAATTCATATGGGGTTAAAGAACAAGGGTCTTCATAACACTTTATGAACCAATCTTTTATTGCACCCAAAGGAGGAAACATTATAGCATTTTACCTGATAAGATTATAACTCCCTGTTTGTGTAGGTACTCCAGGAGAGAAGTCAGTTCTTCACCGTCACTAACTCCACATTCTTTCTTTACTCCTGATGTCATTATACACTTCTGCTTCTGATCCCTCAGTCCAATCACAATATTCCTGAAGGACAGGAACTTCTGAGGATAGTTCTTTCTAGTCACGAACCTCTGCTCAAAGACATTTCTTGAAAGGTGCTCTCTCAGAAGATTCAGGCAAGCCTCAGGGCCACAGTCACTGAAGCAGGTGGAGCAGGAGTTTGAAGATGAAAACACAGATGAGGAAGATGTGGATGTGGAACTCTGACTGCAGAACTTCACAACTGAGGATGCAACCTGGTCCTGCCTTACAGTCAAGTCAACCCTTCCATCTAGATGCTGGCATTGATTGCATGGAGACACCTGAGATGATGATGTCCTGCTGAGCATGAAGCATGGACAGTTCTCATGGTATTGGAGCTGTCCTCCAAATGCTTCCTCAAACCTCTGCTGTAGCTGCATACCAATGTTCTTGACAGACTCCAAGGTGTCTGCAGACAAATGCTGCCAGCTTGAAGTAAGATAAACCGGGGACTCTGAACCAGCATAAGTCCTAATCTTATTCAGTTTTCCTTGGAGTTCCCTCACATGTTTTTTGGTGTCTTGAAGGAATGATTGCCCATCAAATTCAACAATGTACATGGAATGGGATGTCATTACCAACTGATTGCAATAATCGGCAAATCTTGAATCCTTCACCACTACCACTTCCAAAACCACACACTCTGGAACAGTCAATGAACCATGAATGCTGTTTGATCCGTTATGGCAGTCTTTCTGGTTTTCAAGCGATTTCAGAACGTCCATGACTTGGTGAGACTTACAAGACAGATACTCAAAGACTCTGTCTTTTTTCTGTATTTTCACACAGCATCTTTTGCTGATAGGGCCATCCTGTCTCCCAGACCAAATCTCAGATCCAACCAACTGTTCTGCCACGTTATCTGAATTGCTACCCATAATGACCAATCTCAGATCGGGTAATCTCATCATTGGCCTGTCATCATTTTCGAAGGTATCTCTGAAGCTACCTTGTCTAGACACTGTTTTCAGAGAAGATTTCACAGAATTGGCAACACTTCTCACTCTTGTACTTTGTGGTCTCTGTATGATGATAGAAACTGGACTATCTCGGCTCTGCTTCTTGAAAACTTCACTTGCTGATATTCCAGCTGCTGCCTGAAAAGAAAGTGATTAAAAAAAATTCCTTCAACACCTAACATCTAAATAAAATAATTCCTATGTTATTTAACCATATCTTTGTAGATTAACACGATACACATTCAAATTATACAGAAATGTTCTTCCCCCACTTTCTTTAATTTTCAAATTTCATATATTCTATTTTATTATGTTGTTGCTCACTGTTTCAGCTAAATTAAAGCAAACATCCAGAAACTTATAACTCTGCAATTAAAGGAAACCTCACCCAAAGAATAAGTGTAGGTATTCTGAAAATGAGATGTATATCTGCCCTTTGATGTAAAATATTCCTTACCAAAATGTACAAGAGATTTTCAAATTTTCAAATGTCTTTTAGAATGGACATGGGTTCAGCCATTTTCTTGAAAATGTTACGTACTTGGTGAAGTTGTTCATGTATTATGCACCAAGCTTCAGTTGGAAAGACTTTTTAAATCAATACCAAAACCTTTTCTTTACTTTTTAATGAGGAAAATTCAAAGCTATGACTACAAAATTATATTTGGTGAAAAATATATAACAGGGAAACAATTGTGACTAATTCATTTAAAAATACTAAAATCTAGCACTGAGTTGACAAATCTATTTCATTTATGAAAAACATTCACCCCAGAAGAGCACCAACTTATTTATGCAATTTGCATTCTAACAATTGTAGCAGGAATGATAATATCAGGTCAATGAAATGCTTTATCACCTAACACACCTGGGAAGGAAGCATCCAGAAATTTGAATACATTTTACATAGTACATCACGTTATCAAGAAAATGGCGATACCCATGTCGTGCTGAGAAACTGTACATTATTCTTGCTTTATGTCTCTCTCATACACTTCGATGGGGAATCTTGTAGATTCATAGAAAAAAAAATCACTCAGAATAAGTACCGGTAAATTTATTTCTTGGGGTGAGGTTTCCTTTAATAACAATCAACAATTGTCCTTGAATAAATGTGTTTTTTTTGCAAAATGTTTACGATACATGTATGAAAGTGAAACCGTTTTTAATGTATCCAACCATGATCAAGTTAGTTTTGAATTACACTTGAATCTATCTGTTTGAAATTGAGTCTGTTTGGAATTACTGACTCAATCTAATTGCCCTTTGATCACACATTAACATGTTATTATGTAGGTTTTAAAACAAATTGGGCTTTGTTTCTTGTTTTAGATAACAAGATAATCATATCTTTGTATGAAAAGAAGATTTGGGCGTATTATTCAACAATTTAATGCACACTAATCAGAATTCATACCTCATGCAATGAGTAATAACTACTCTCAAGAAGTTTAAAATTAAAAGAAATTAATTACAATCAATCATAAAACCAAACTCAAATGGCATACTATTTTTAGAAAAAAGGGTATAACAGTGTACCTTCAAAATTCAAACCATCAAGTAGAATTTGCATTATTTAGAAACTGACTACAATTCCATGATTCAATTAGAAATTCTGTGAATGGTACTACGAGAGATAAGTCCCGAAGACACATATATATATGTGATGTATTAAGTGAATGAAATCCCTGAACAGTATGAACATCTTATGAACAAAGAAATCTCTTAAATAGTTGTACTCTTAATAGGTATAATAGCTTTCGATCTCTACAGTAATGACACATTTTCAATGGCCTACACCAACAAAAGCTCAAGAGTTTACACATCATTTACGACAATGAAGATCAGTCATTGATGCATCCATAACATACATTCATCTACAAAATCTCTAAATTTTCAGAATACAAATGATTCGTTAGAAACACTACATCACAGAATTCTATGATATTATTTGAACAATATCCTGCATTCTTAAATGTAGGCTATTAAGATCGAAAACTAATTCCTTGGCTGTTCTGCTACACAGAAACATATGTAGATAAATGAAAAATAGTGTAAACTCATGTTATATGGCTTATGATCAAATTTGGATAAAGCAGTCCCAGTATAGGCCTGTGGAACCAAGCTTCCTTAAATTAGGAGGAAGATATTAAGATTTTAGTAAATAGAAGGAGAGTATCTTTAAGTCCCTCCATTATAGCAACAGGCAATAATTTGCTAAGACCTGATAAAAAATAAAGGCTTACCAAACTTAAACTGCAGAATATCACATCATGCTTCAGTATAATGTATTCGGGTTAAGGTGGGGGTTATCATGGTAAGGGTTAGTTTTAGTTTTTAAGTTTACTTTATGTTTTTTTTTGGGGGGGGGGTTAGGGTATAGGTTAGGGTTAGGAATGGGATTGAAGTTAAGGTTAGAACTAGGGTTGGGTTTAGGATTGGGTTTAGGGTTGGTATTAGGATTAGGGTTAGAATTAGTGATAGATTTAAAGTTAAGGGGTTAGGGTTCATGGCGGGGGAATTCTGCAGTTGCTCCTAATTAAAATAGATGAATGCACTTACTTGTTGATGAATGGGTGTACCATTGATAGACAGTACACGGTCTCCTAGTTCCAGTCCACTCGATTGCGCCGAGGGGCCAATGAAAGAGGTGACCATGGCATAGACTTCACTTCCATCTTGTCCCTACCAATGAGGTACAATAACAGCATAGAACTATAAATGTCATCTGACAATTTCACAAATATGTTGTTATGCATGTTTGTATGTAGGTGGGTGGGTGGATATAGGTGGGTTTGTATGACTGTGTGCGGGTAGGTTCATTTAACTGCATTTAAAGGTATAGGCCAGTTCTGGAAACCCCCCCCCCCCTCTCAAAAAATTAAATTGAAGCTCTTATTACCAATCATGTGAAAGAATATGTTTTGACTTATACGTGATGATACAAATATTGCCGGGAAACCGCCTACTAATTGATATATTTGGTAAATTATAATATCGATCCGGCCTGGATAGATATCGCGAATGCACTTCAACATTGAACATTTGGGCATACATTTCTGTTTTTTGCGGATTTAGGTTGAAGTATTGTCACCTAAACCACTGAAGGCAATATTTAAACAATATTGAATGGATATTTTGCACCAAAACCCTTGAACCACAATTTTACCACTACCAACCCATACCTTCAAGGGACAGAAGGATAGGATACTATCTATCATATTTTTTTCTTCAGATGTTTTATTTATTCTAAATTCTACAATATATCGTTCTACATTATTTTTGAATGACATCTAACATTTATACAAGCTCTCTCCAAGATTCTCCTCCAATCAACAAAAAGAAACAAATAAACAAACAAACAAAAATGGATCTATCAACTAATTAGGTACTTTTCTGATGGTTCTTCTCCATTTTCAACCCATTGAAAACTATGCCTGAGATACTTCTGACTGAAGTCTAGTGGAAAATGTGTTTATAAATACCAAAGTCAATTTAAATGCAAATTATAAGGGCTATAATTAAATATGCAAATTATAAGGGCTATAATTAAATATGCAATTTTCAATCGCAAATATTATGACACCAACTTTGAACATATAAAACAAATACTGTTCAGTTTGTGACAGCATTATATTTGTAATCATTATCACTGCTTTTTTCTTCTTTCTGTAGTTGATTACTCATTCTTCAGTTCAAGTTGGGCATGAACACAATTACAATTTAAGCATTCTCAGTCACTCACAGCATTTCATAGAAGTATATATTTCACCCTTATTCCTTCAACTAATACTAATTAAGCCATTTCTTTGAAAAGTATCATTAAAGTTCCTTTGATTGTATGATAGGAAATTAATTAAATCCAAAGAAAGTATCAACTTCACTTTCACAATCGTTACAAAACAAAGAGATGGCAAAACAATGTTATGTATATATGTAACAGAAAGGACTTTAACACCCCCCCCCCCCCCCCCCCCCCCCCGGAATGATTCTGCATTCTAAAGGTCGGGGTAAGGGTCATGCAATGCAATCAGGGTCAAAATCAGGTCACGTAAGTGATTGTGCAAGATCAGATGTTGTTGTACACAAGTTCACTATGCCACAATCGGTCATGTAGTTTGAATATATCATTTCATTATGGTTTATGTATTTAACAGGCCCAAAAGTGAGGAAAGTTGAGTTTGATTGATAAATATCTTGTTATTATTGAATATTATATCACTGTGTTTGGCATAATCAGACAGTACGTGCTACTTAAATAATTGCTATCCCATGGTCTTGTCAGACATGTTTTCTCTCCAAATAACAAAAACTATAAAGTGACAAACACACTTTTAAATATATTGTCTAAAAGGCGTAACACAAAAAAAGGTATTGTAATAAGTATATAAAGCAAAAGATAAAGGAAAATGCACACGTTTAATGAGATAAACATGGCCTTTTATTAAATGATTGATTTTGGTACAACATCAATGACATGCACGTATTTTCAACAGAGAAAAGGAGAGACAGAGAGACAGGGAAGAGAGAGAGGCAGAGAAGAGAGAGGGGAAGAGAGGAAGGGGTGGAGGCAGGGGGGGGGGGGGAGGGGGGAGAGAGAGAGAGAGGGAGAAAGAGAAGGAAATGAAAGAACTTGAGATAACATCATACTGAGCATGTCATTCACTTGGCCTAAAATCATTTTAATCAGCTCGAGTTTGCCAAATAACCCACTATTTTCAGACTCGGGATATTATCCCGAAGCTAGAAATTGCGTCATCACCAGACCGATCTGCTCATCGCAAACTAGCTTGGCCGGGCTCGAATTAGCCTGCTAAATTTTAAATATAAATTGCAGCTGCAGGGTGATGAAGACGCCATTGACTGGTTAATTTGCAATTGGAATAGTTAAAAAAGCGGGTTATTCAGCAAACTCAAGCTGATGAAAACAGGCTATGACGCAATTAATCAGCTGCACGTACCTTGTTATTCTTAATGGTGAAGCCAAGCTTTCCTTCCTTGTTCCACTGTACCACACACTTCTTGGTATCTGACCAAATGATTGTATCTGGATAGTAAAAAGCATTTTTCAAGAGGTTTGTCTTCCTTGACTTTTCCTTTGAAGAAATTAGGCCTGTAGAATCAGGTCTCAATGGCTGTGGGGGCAGGGATGAGAGTAGAGATGGATTACAGTCAAACAGAGGCTGGGGGCACATCATGGTACTGGCAGTAGAAAGGTCTGATTGAGCTGGGAGTGAATGATTGTCAGTGCTGTTTACGCTTGAGGAGCTGTAGGCAGAGTTTGCACAACTGAGTGAGGACGAAGAACTCCTGTCTTCCTTGGTTCCATCTTTATCATCAGTCTGCAGACTGTCCTCTGAACTACAACCATCACTGGACATGTTCCCCATATATCCAGAACTCTTTTCCTTCATGGATCCTCTATTCAATTTACAGTTAACACGAGCCTGATTTGGAGGTTCTTCTTGCTCAAAGTGATACCATCTTTCATGATTGGGACACTCTAAGCCATCTTCCTTCCTTGAATCAAAACCACTCCCAGAACAAATTCCTTGCTTGTACTTGTACCTCCCATTTTCTGGATCAGTGGACTTCAAGTTGTTATTGCATTCCATCCTGTCAACTCTTAAGTTAGGCTGTTGTCTCAGAGTATGGTTTGTTGGTCTGGGAGTACGAATGGCTGTCCTAATACCAGTCCCAATTTGCTGTGCATTGACAAGTTTGCCAAGATCTGCTGGTGGTATACCCTCCATCTTCAGTGTATTTTCGAATGAATTTAGGACACTACAGCAAGGATCTCCGGTTATCAGATACGTCTGTGCTGGTACATGTACATGCTTGTTGTTACAACTGTTTTATGAAAACAGTCAATGTTCAAGTTTACACTTTCCAGAACTCTCATTCAATGAAAACATGCTTCTTTGAGGTCACATGATGAAAGAGGTTTTGAAACATGAGCAGCTGGAATCTCCTGGTCTGTTCTTTATCAAGAAGATATATCCTTTAATGCTGTAAGGGGAAGGGAAAAAAAATATCTTTAGTTTTAAATGCATCATATCAGATATATTATGTGATACAATTGGTCCTGTTTTACATTGAATGATGACAAATAATATTCATATTCCATCCAACTTCAAAAGTGAACCAAGACTGAGTCTCCTCCAAATAAATACATTAGATAGTATTGGTTAGATTGAAGCAAGTTTTTCAACATTTCGGTTATACAAGAGAATTTTCAAAACTAAATTTAAACTTGAATAAAAATGATGATGATGGCATGAGCAATAATTTTATTTATTACAGGTAATTTCACATGCTGAATACAAAATATTCTGTGTCAAGAGCCTTTCTTCTAGTGGATGCAAGTTTTAATGTTCTTTTGCATTGTAGTTATTTCTTTACTCTTGTTTCTGACACCGTCTGATAATAGTCCTAATATAAATGAACTTACTTTACCTCAGTACCAGCACCTCAGTGTTAAAGGGGAATCCACCCTAATATTAAAGGTACTATGTCCCTTTTGCAGCCAACCTCAAATGCTGTAGAACTTTGCAGGAATTATGAATACGTCATTTATGTCCTATCTGTGAAATTTAAACGTTAGCAGTGTCCGAATATTCAAATTATGCAAGGAAACCCGTTTGCTTGCTAGACTTCACCGTCAGACACTATTGAGTGACTGACTAGCTTTTTTCCTTCTTTGGTAATAACATACATAAAATGAGCTGTAAAGGGTACATGAGCATTTCTCTACATCAATAACCCACTTCTTGTAATGGCCAAAATTAAACTGTTTGAATCTTTGCACAGCATAAAACGTACAACCATGCGGTACAATGGTCTGAAAATGAAGACTATTACTCTTGGGTTTATAGCTCCTACATGTAAGTCGATTTGACAACTAATAGTCGTTATTTTTCCACTTAAAGACATTTTCAAGCACCCCCCCCCCCTTTTTAAGGGGAGTTCTAAATTAGTATTATCTTTCAAGTGCCGTTGGAAATTAATGTTTTCATTTTTTCGGCCTGCAAATGGGACATAGGTACGGTAGTACCTTTAAGTTGGTTTAAATAGAAGCAGAAAAATGAGAGAAACCGGGTGGTGGGAGTTTAAGCAAAAACTAGTGCTGGAACCGTGTGTGACAATATCTTGTTTATGAGATTTACAAGTTATAACACTGTACTGCCTATTCAGATAGAGGGCGACAGGACTGAATAAAAGACACACACTTCATGTCAGCCATCTTTGTACACATGTGAGTTATTCCAGCCTTGTAATTAGGGACAAATTATAACATGGTGGCAGCTGGTGTTTGTAACCCACTCATTGGAAGTCTTGCCATGATTTACCAAGGACTTCACACAATTTGTTAGCTTATCTAAGCTGTACTTGGAAGGTCAAATGTGCAAATCGAACTGAAGTTTTCTACGGTGGCCCCACATGCTTAACTTTGTGTGAGTGACTGCACAGCTGTTGTCACTGTTCTACGACTACGGTAAGCTTGTGATTTTCTCTACTGTGCTTGTGCTTATATAATAGTCAAGATGCCTGATGAGCGAAGTGATAGTAGTGATGTGGCCAGTAATGTGTTCAAAAGGCCGAACATAAACCCTCCTGCTCACCTGAGGGTATCTGATGGAGATGCGATTGAGGGATGGAAGATGTGGAAACAGATGTGGGACAACTACTGTGTGCTCACAAATCTATCTTCTCAACCTGAGGAATACCAAACTGCTCTGCTCCTTCATAGTATTGGACCGGATGGAGTAAGAATCTACAATGGCATGAAGTTTGCCAGTGATGAAGACAGCAAAAAGTGTCACCTTATCCTGGAGAAGCTGAATTCCCACTTTCTTGGGGAAAGAAGGGAATTTTTTGAGCGGTTCAAATTTAATCGCAGGAATCAGGAAGGGAGAGAACATTGAACAATACGTCACTGTGCTGAGAACCATGAGCAAGTCATGTGGTTTTTGTGAATGTATGAAGGACAAGCTACTGATGGACAGACTGTTATTAGGTGTGTCAGATGACAGCATGCGGGAGAAAATGATGGGAATCCCAGACCTCACTCTGTCCAAAGCCATTGACATATGCAAAGCTGTAGAAGCGGCGTCATTGCAGATGAAAGCTCTCAAGAATGAGGAGGTAGTCTACAAGGTCTACAAGAAGGTCAGCACTGGTGCATCTCATTACTCTAAAAGGCCTGGCAAGAGCAGTGGTAAACTGAAGGATGCAACTGACCCAAAACGTTGCAAATTTTGCTGCAAAATGCATGAAATGAAGAAGGAGAAGTGCCCTGCTTGGGGCCGCACATGCATGGCATGCAAGCAAAAGAACCATTTCAAAGGATCTGAGGTTTGCAGAGCTTCAACCATACACTGCGTGGATGATGATTCTAGCTCGTCGTCAGGTGAGAGCATTGGCTCTGTCACCGTACAGAATATCAATGCGGTTGATGCCAACAATCGTCCTGTTTTCTGCAAAATGCTGCTCAACGACACAGAGGTTGAATTCCAAGTGGACTGTGGTGCTACAGTGAGTCTACTCCCACAGAAGTATGTTGTTGCTCACAACGACATAAGAAAGGAAGCAGTGCAGCTTCAAATGTGGAACAAATCAACAGTCACTGCAGTAGGAAAGTGCAAGATTAAGACGAGGAATCCTGTTAATAACAAGAAATATGTTGTTGATTACGTGGTGGTTAAAGAGAACCTGACTCCTCTCCTGAGCAAGAAGGCAGCAGAGAAGATGAACCTCATCACGATCAATTATGATAACTTTGAACAGATATATGTTGCGACTTCAAAGGATCTTGCAGAGTATCCCGACGTCTTCTCATCCTCCAAGATTGGCACACTCCCGGGAGACCCAGTCCATCTCTACCTTGACGACAATGTAAAGCCCAGTATTCGACCTGCTAGGACCATTCCTGAATCCTTGAAAGATACTGTCAAGGCTGAACTGGATGAGCTAGAGAGAAAAGGGGTCATAGACGTCATCACTGATCCTACGGACTGGGTGAGCCAACTTTCGGTAGCGACACGGAAATCGGGCAAGGTTCGTCTGTGCCTGGACCCACGACCTTTGAATGTGGCATTGAAAAGGGAACACTTCCCCCTTCCAGTGCTAGATGACATTCTACCCTCACTAACTGATGCCTCTACCTTTTCTGTGTGTGACCTGCGTAATGGCTATCTTCATTGTCCCTTAGATGAGGAATCCAGCCTGCTCACAACATTTGCTACACCATGGGGTAGGTACAAATGGAAGAGGCTTCCTTTTGGACTCAAGGCGAGCAGCGAGATCTTTCAGAGACGTCTACACCAAGCGCTAGATGGCCTAGATGGAGTCCGCTGTGTGGCCGACGACATCATTATCTGGGGTTCTAGTGAACGGGAGCATGATGATCGACTGGAAAGCCTGCTCAAGAGATGCCAGGAATTGGGCATCGTTCTCAATGCGGAGAAATGCCAGTTCAAAGTCACAGAACTTACCTTCCTCGGACATGTTGTGTCCAACAGAGGAATGAAAGTGGACCCCTCAAAAGTCAAGGCGATCCGTGAAATGGATCCTCCCAAGTGTAAAGATGACGTACATCGACTCCGTGGCATGGTGAACTACTTATCTCGGTACTTACCACATCTCACAGAAGTTCTGCAGCCAATCAATGACCTGACCCACAAAGATGTTGCATGGACATGGGATGAAATCCATGAGCAATCATTCAAGAAGGTGAAAGAACTCTTGACCCAAGCACCTCTGCTCAAGTACTATGACCAAAAGAAGCCCTTGGTCATCCACGCCGATGCAAGCGCTCATGGAATTGGGGCTGCTATGATGCAAGATGGTCAGCCTGTTGCTTATGCTAGTCGTGCGTTGAGTGATGCAGAGTCGAGATACGCAGTTATCGAAAAGGAGATGCTCGCCATTGTGTTTGCTCTAGAAAAGTGGCACCAGTTCACATTTGCACGAGAGGTGACTGTCTACAGCGATCATAAGCCACTAGAATGCATCGTGAAGAAACCCCTTGATAGGGCGCCGAAGAGGCTTCAAGGCATGCTCCTCCGTGCCATGGCATACAACATCGAGGTGAAGTATCTGAAAGGAAAGGAGAACCACTTGGCCGACCCCCTTAGTCGTTCATGTCTACCGTATGAAGGAGGACAAGAGGAGTTTGAAGTGGTCAACTCGATCACACACCTGATGCTCCCCGATGACAGGGTTCAGGAGATAAGGAGACACACAGCTGCTGATGAGACTCTAAGAATGTTGAAAGACACCATACTCGAAGGATGGCCTGATCACAAGTCTCAGCTTTCATTGCAACTCACACCATACTTCAACATTAGAGATGAACTGACTGTCAGTGATGGTGTTATCTTCCGTGGTGAACGTCTCGTAATACCTAAGCAGATGAGGGCTGAAATCAAACGTGATCTACATGTTGGTCACAGTGGTGTCGAAGGAACCCTCAGAAGAGCAAGAGAACTTGTCTACTGGCCTAGAATGAATCAAGAGATCTCAGAGTACATTCAGACATGTGAGACATGCCAGGAACATTCAATCTCCCAAGCAGCGCTCCCTTTGATGTCTCACGAAATACCTGATAGACCTTGGGAAAAGATTGGAATGGATCTCTTTCACTACGACGGTGACACATACCTTATCACTGTGTGCTATCACTCAAACTTTTGGGAGATAGACAAGCTTTACAAAAGCACTGCAACATCTGTGATAAACAAACTGAAGGTCCACTTTGGGAGATATGGCATTCCAGATATCATCATCAGTGACAATGGTCCTCCGTTCTCATCACGGGAATTTGGCACCTTCATCAAGGAATGGGGAATCACATACAATCCGATCTCCCCATACAACAGCAAGAGTAATGGCAAAGTTGAATCTGCCGTCAAGTCTGCCAAGAAGATGATGAAGAAATGTAAACAGACAGGAGACAGCAGGAATCTAGCCCTCTTGAACATCAGGAATACACCAACGCAGGGTATGGACAGCAGTCCAGCACAGAGGTTTCTGGGACGACGCACAAAGACCCTGACACCTACCATGCGCCCACTCCTTCAGCCCAGAGGAAGCAGCAAGAATGAGATGAAACAAATGAAACTCATTCAAGCAAAACAGGCAAAATACTACAACAGGCGAACCAAGGAGCTGCCTGTTCTTGAGGATGGTGATACAGTACGCATGAAACCATTCCAGCCAGGACGCGACAAATGGCAGAAGGCCAAAGTCCTACAGAAACTAGACGAGAGATCTTATGAGGTGATCTCTGGTGGACATACATACCGGAGAAACCGAGAGCACCTTAGAGCAACAAGGGAATCCCCAGACAGTGAGATTTCCATCCCTACGCTACCCGATATTGAGACGGATGTCAATGATGACGCGGCTCGTTCTAGACCTGATGACACCAAGGACCTACAACCAGCTGCTTTGCCTGATCAACCTCAGACATCAAGCCGCCTACATGACCAGGAGCCAACAGAGCTGAGAAGATCATCTCGTCGACGTCATGAACCAAGCAGCATGAAAGACTTTGTTAGATATTAAAGATAAACAAAGCAACGAAAAAAAAAAAAGAAAAAAAAAAAAAAAAAAAAAAAAAAAAAAAAAAAAAACAAAACAAACTTTGTTTGAAACTTTTTGAAAACTTGACTTTGGAAAATTTTTGGTTAAGATTTTGCTTTTTTGGACTTGAAATTTTTGATAAGGCAATTATAAAACCACATGATGCTTTTTTTTTTTTTGGTGTTAGTACCGTGGTACACCGTTGCTATGGACTATCATTTAGACTTTCGTATTAGAATGAGAGCTGCTTTGGAAAGCTGAACACTTTTGGACTCATTCTACTCAAAAAAAGGATCAAGTAGTGATTCTTAAAGGACTTTGTTTTTGTTAACGTTCTTTTTTATATTCATGCATGCTGATACATTTTGTAAAAGTCTCACAAACAGTTTTTTTGGGGCAAACCTTTAAAAAAAAAAAAAAAAAAAAAAAACAGGCAACATTTATATTTTGGCTAATGTTGGCCATCCATCTCTCCCAGTAAAAACCACAATGGGGAGGATGTGACAATATCTTGTTTATGAGATTTACAAGTTATAACACTGTACTGCCTATTCAGATAGAGGGCGACAGGACTGAATAAAAGACACACACTTCATGTCAGCCATCTTTGTACACATGTGAGTTATTCCAGCCTTGTAATTAGGGACAAATCATAACACCGTGGACACGAACGAAAAACAACACTACACATGAACAAAATTCACTACACAAATAAACAAAAGAAACAAAACTAACCTGTTTTTTAGCATTATAAATTGCTGAAGTCAATATTTCACAAAAATTGGGAAGGAGCTTGCAAGATACGTAATAGTGTTGCCAATTTTTTTTTTTCACTGATGACAGCTTCAAAATTTCATAACTTTCCTATTTTAAATCAGATATTGCTCAAAATTTCACTAATTTGTTTCTCTCATTTTTTCTGCTTTCATTAAAACCAACCTAATATCAGGGTGGACTTTCCCTTCAATGTTCTCACAATTATCATAAGGGTTGGTATAGGACTATATATCCTCATACACTAAACTACTTTATCATAAACCCTTTAAGTTACTTACAGCTTGTAACTTAAACAACCTGGGTTCCAATGTGCTTTGTGATTATTAGGGCTAGTGACATAAATATGAGGCCTAAGTCATATGTACATGTATGATTTGCACTCACAGTATCCATTCCATAAGCTTAAGTTTCCTGTAAGAGATAAGTGGAAGGCAAGCCAAAGTCCATATCCGGATGATATTTCCTAAACTTGTTGTTTTCCATTGTATTGTAATTGCATTACTACACAAATTACTTTTTCACACGCCATTCCTAAATTACTTTCAATTTGCTAGTGGCTACAGTCAGAGAAATTAAGCAGTAGATATGGCATAATGAAAATGATGAACCCACCTGTGGTGTACCAATATTAGTCTTTCTAATGGCACTTGTGGGAAGGAGAGCCTGTGGGCCATGGCTATATTTAGTTGACATACATATTCCTTCCACTGCCACCTTGTTGGGTGCCCCAGTGTGGCAGTGTCTATGAATTTATTGCCATATTTTGTTTACTCATATATGTATTTTGTTTTTGACACATCGAAAGTGCCAAATAAATTATTAATAATAATAATATGGAAAAATAATATCCCTTGTTGTCCATACATTGCGAGACGAACAAATGTCACTAGCGATATTATTTTTGATACTTTATCCGCAATTAGTAATATATTTAGCATTAATAATAATGTTACTTCTTCTTTTCCGCCTCCTCTCCTCCGCCTCCTCCTCTCCTCCTCCTCCTCCTCCTCCTCTCCTCCTCCTCCTTCTTCTTCTCCCTTTTCTTCCTCGGCGTCTTCGTCTTCTTCTTCTTCTTCTTCTTTTTTTTTTTCTTTTTCTTTTTCTTTCTTTTTCTTTTTCTTTTTCTTTTTCTTTTTCTTTTTCTTTTTCTTCTTCTTTTTCTTTTTCTTTTTCTTCTCCCTTTTCTTCTTCGGCGTCTTCGTCTTTTTCTTTTTCTTTTTCTTTTTCTTTTTCTTTTTCTTTTTCTTCTTCTTCTTCTTCTTCTTCTTCTTCTCCCTCTCCTTCTTCTTCTTCCTTTTCTTCTTCATCGTCTCCTCTTTCTTCTCATCCATCTTTTTTCTGCTTCTTCTTTTTTCTCCTTCTTCTCTCTTTCTTCTTCTTCTTTTTCTAGTTTTGCTCTTATCCATTTAAATATTTTTCTGTCAGCTTCTTTCTTGTTTTCTCCACCTATTTCTTCCTCCCTCATTTTCCATCATTTTTCATTTTAATACTTTAGACTTCCATTAAAACTTTCATAATTCATTTATAAAGAAAATGTATTCCCTCTTCCAAAAGATGGGGTAGGGGGCATGGTTATTGACAACTGATAAAGACGTGTCCCTTTTGCAATTTTGTTAGTTCATATTACTAAGATTTACATATGTCATTATGATCTTTTAGCGACAAATTACATGTCACTAGAGGTATATCCCTATACCATATGAGCACAGAATATTCTTGAAGATACGAAACAATTTTAATAAATATCGCAACTTATTGTCTCAAATCTGCATACATTTATGTATGCAGATATTGCATATTTATGTTCCATGTTTATGACCCCTGACCCTGGGGCAGATTATAGGCATTCGCTACGTGTACCGTAATCATGTCTGACGTCCAAGTTATTTTGTGTACTTTGTCAGTAACAATGTAAGTAAAATGCCAGCTATTGTTACACTTATCACCAAAGAAGACTCATTTAATAAGTTTTAAAAAATCAGTTTATATCATATATCTTGTAAATTTAGGCAACATAATGGCTTTTCTATCAAATGGCCTGCTACTAAATCACCTACCTTTTTTATTCAGAAGTTAACCTATAACTCTGTTTCAATGGCCTATTTTCCTAACACTGACATACATGTATATTAATAGGCTTAAATCTGTTTAAATCACTGAAATTTTATCAGAAAACTAACACTTCTGACAGCCCATTCAAGGATAGATCAATACATATACAATACATATGCCTACTTCAATTACCCCCCCCCCCCTCTATATTATCTAGGCTTTAATTTTCAGTTGAAAATGTCACGGATAAATAAAAGGCCTATATTATGTTAAGTGTTGATGCTTAACTCTCGCTCTCGAAGCCAAGTACAATATAATTCCAGCAGTGATACACTTGGGAGAATTTGAAATGCATTTGATTAAAACTTTCTTTTCCTCAGATTTTAGTTCTTCTATGTATAAAACTTAATAATAGCAAGTCTGTAAAAATGGAACAGCAAAAGATTACAAATTCTGACAAATACAGTTTTGTTGTTGAAGATGTTGATATCTCAGACAAACACATACAAGCTGGAGAGTACTATTTAACATTTTAATACAATTAATGCATGTCGAAAAGACTCCAATGCTTTTGTATAATACTTACAAAATATGTGGTGCCTGCGCTGTATTCCTTGGGCTTATTTGATATGGCTACGTCCATGATCATCTGGCATACAGCTGTGGTGCACTGTGTGTGGTGCCTGCGCCTGTACTGTGCCACAAATTTCGGGGAATCCCGGATCCTTCCCAATAATTTGGCAGCGCAAAGGTAGCACAACTTTCACTGACCCCATGGACTCCTGTCTGTGCGATAACCTACGGAGAGCGTGAGCACACTCAAGTCGTCTAGCATAATAGAATGGGCCGATCGACGATCATCAATTGATGCTGAAATCCCAATTTTCCATGTCTGCAAAATGAAAGGTTTTCCAACAATTATGTGCTTGAGTATCATTCTCTTTGGTCACAGCCCATTTTAGTAATAATTCGCCCTTGAAAGTCAGCATCTTCGTAACCATTCCAGAGCTAGAGATGTAAAACTGCCAGTGAAGCTAAACATGTTAACACCCCGGTTAACGTTAACGCGCATCCAAAACATGATCTAAAGGGGGCGACGTTGCCGATCCTGGCTGGTTGGCATGTCTTTGAATCATACAAGTCCCGTTCAATGAGATGGCGAGAAAGGAATATACTATACACTGTTGGAATACATTTCGTTTTACTCGATCTTTTCAAGAATTTATTGTCATAATATGATATATTCTTGATGTATAAACGTTACATCCTCTCAGAACATTATTGATCAATCTAAAGTGTCATAGACTGATAAAGGTTGATCAATACAAATCTGAGAAGTATATAATAATAATAATAATAACAATATTTATAAAGCGCAATATATCCATCTCTAGAGATGATCAAGGCACATAAAAATAATTTAAATTAATATTCAACATACTTAAGATTAAAGAAATATTAAATGTTAACTTATATTAGATCACACAACTCCATGGTACATACAATGTGACACAGTGTGATTATTCTCTTTGCATGTATTGTATAAAAAGAACATTGAAATTTAAACATAATGCATTGAGCATCAGGTGAGTTTTAAGCCCAGTTTTGAACTATAAACTATCTATCAAAAATATATAATGTTGTCGCAATCATATTTCATGAAAAAAGGTAAGACAAATGAATCCAACTTCATAGGAAACAGTTTTCATGTTTGTCCATACCTCCTCCCCGTAATTTTTTTAGATGCACAACTATGCTGCTGAAAAATTGGCATATTTATAATTTAGGCAATATATAAAGTTAACTGATATTTACGTGGCGTGCTCTCCTCGTTTATGTTAGCATTGGAAATGTAAATTACGCAAGATTTATAGGTTTGCTGGTATTGTTTTTCTGGATGCATCCGGGGGGGGGGGTACTCAGGGGCGGCCGAGCGACTTCCAAAGTGGGGGGGGGGGCACCAATAAAAAAGGGCACTTTCTAGAGAAAAAAAACGGCACCTACAAAGGGAAATCTCAAATCGAAAATATACAATTTTTTAGACATTGGTATGTATACCCCTACATTGTGATTACAATTATCAGGGATGATTTCAATATTTGTTTCACTTTATACACCATACAAGATATTGCCTAAGCATCATGCTTTGCAGTTGGGTTTGATTGTCTAAACAAATTGTTTGCGAGCGAGGAAAAATGTTAAGATGTGTAATAAGGTCACAGTGCCAAAAATTACATCTTATAAAGAGGAAAAACCCAAACCTAATGGGGTGATAAGCACATTCTCATAACGGAAGAATGAAAAGACCTTTGATAAGTTACATAAGTACATCATCTCTAGATGCGTGTGAGCATAGCGAGCGAGCTTTGGGGGAATTGCTCTTAGTCGCTTGAAATTAGCTAGGGCGCGTTTAATGATGAGAGGAAAAGGGGACACTTATCAGGAAAGAATAGGAGCATGTGCCAAAGTATAAAGAGTAATTATCAGAGGTGAAAATGGGGCACTTCTTACACCCTCAAAAAGAGGCACTCACCAGGGAAGAAAAACAAATCAGTCATGAGAATAGGAAATGGGCATTTGTCGACGAAAAAGGGGCCCTCATCAGATTTTGATAGGGGCATTTATAAGATATTATTATATATTGTTAAAAGGGAAATTATCAGAGATGAACATATGCACTTATCGCACCTAAAAAGAGGCAATCGTCGACCAGATATGAAAAGGGGCACTTATGACTTATGTGAATTATCTGAAGTGAAAAAGAGTAACTTCTCGTATCTGAAAAGGGTCATTTACCAAAGAAGGGGCACTTATGAGAAGGGGAAGGGGCTCTTTTTTAATGGGGCACTTATCATTAGGAAAAGGGGAACTTATTAGAAAGGAAAAAGGGCACATGTTAACATATAAGGTGCGCTTATCCAAGTTAAAATGGGGGGAGTTATTAAAAGGGGGAAGGGGCACTTCTTACACAGGAAAAGGGGCACTTGTCAAGGTAAAACTCTGGAATAACTTGCCATTTGAAGTCAGGAAATCACCATCTGTTAATGTCTTTAAATCCAAACTAAAAACACATCTTTTTAATTAACTGTAAATCTAAGCATATCAGGAGCTCTTCTAGCGCAGTAGAATATACAGTATACTTAATGTTGGATAGTTCCTGCGCTCTATAAATGTATTATTATTATTATTATTATTAAAAGAGGCACGTACCTCTCAGATTTAAACAGGACAATTATCGGAGGTGAAGGGCCACTTATCAAAAGTGAAAAGAGGCACTTTTCGTACCTAACTAGGGGCACTTACTAGAGATTAAAAAGGGCACCTATGAGAATGGAAAATGGACACTTATTGCCAAGGAAAATGGGAACTTGTCGAAGGAAGAGGGGCACGTGTCCAAATAAAAGGGGCACTATTCCTATGTAAAAAAGGGGCACTTCTTAAAATGTTAAAGGGGCACTTTTCCTATGTAAAAAAGGGGCACTATTCAGGTGCTTAAAAAAGTGGGGGGCACTGTGCCCCCACCCCCCCCCCCCTTGCCCCTTCTCCCGGCAGGGTCGCCTATGGGGGTACTCATCCTACCTATTATAGGACATACGGCGGTGTGCCGCTCTAATGGGTCACTTTTTCACAACAAATTCCTAAACATGGGTCCCACTTTTAACAAAATATCATTAAAATTGTGTCCGTTTTTTCAAATTTTCCAAAATTTTCATGCCCGAAAAAACACCTAAACATTGTGGAAAATGGGTCGTGTTTTCGATTAAAATGCCCCCTAATGATGGGTAGGGGGTTCGAAGCTTGAACGGCACACCCCCGTCCAAACCAAATCTGAGTCCCCCCCCCCCCCCCCCCCCGATGCATGAGGCTAGGGGAGAAGAGGTGGCGGAGCCGAGGGGCAAGGGGGGCCCTTTTTCAAGCATATTGTTCAAGTACCCCTTAAATGCTCTTTTTACTTCAGATAAGTGCTCCTTTTTATTTCTAATAGATGCCCGTTCCGAATTCCTATAAGTGCCTCTTACCACCTCAAGTGCCCCCTTCACCTATGATTATTGCCCTTATTCAAATATGAGAGGTGCCCATTTTACATTTCGGATGAGTGCCCTAATTAAAATTTGAGAGGTGTCCCCCTTACCTTTGTAATTGAGAGTTACTTTTCATCCGACCCTTTGATTTTGACACGTGCCTCTTATCCTTTCTAATTAGTGCCATTTTCTTCTGATAATTGCCCCTTTTCCGTTTTCCTAAATGCCCTTTTTCATCTCTGGTGAGTGCCCCTTATCAGTGCCCCGTTTTCAACTCTGATAACTCCCCTTTTTATTTTGACATGTGCTCCTTTTCTATTCTAATATTCATGCTAACATCATGATTATTTCAGTCTTTCATGATTAGATTGTGCGTGAAACCCCATCAGGATTGTTTGTCCTCTTTGTAAGATGTTAATTTTCGCACTGCGACCTCACAAATTTTAATATTTTTGCTCGCTTGCTCGCAAATAAATATTCAGACTATCACACCCAACTGCAAAGTATCGTGCTTAAGCAGTTACTTTGACCATGTAAAGAGAGAAACAAACATTGAAATCATTCCTGATAATGTAATCACAATGTAGGGGTATGTACCAATGTCTAAAAATTGTATATTATTTCTTCCACGCTTCATTTGGCAGGTGCCCCTTTTTGGTGGTGCCCCCTCCCCCCACCCCCTCCCCCCCCCCCACTTCGAAAGACGGTCCGCCGCCCCTGTCTGGCGTACTTGCTATTGAATCTATTATGATTGTGGTTTCATTTTGAGAATGCTTTTGTGGTCATTCGCTCTATGTCCCAGGTTTAAAATTATACTTATCAGGATAAAGGAGGTGCAAGATCAAGATATAATATCAAAATTTGTTTGTATCAAGCTATCATGACCCCCCCCCCCCCTCATCATGACGTACGTTGCTGCTGAATCTGTATCCGAAATATATTGCACAAAACACAATACTTTTTTTTTTGTTTTCATAGGTTTTTATTCGTTTCTCTCAAAGAAAAATTGTACATTTATAACATTGGATACAAAATAACAAAATAATTTAACATAGGTTTTTATAAATTGCCAATGATCTTTTACATTTACATACAAAAGTTACACCTCTTCATTTTCCTTTAGAGACAAACAAAATTATATATATATATAAAAAGAGAAAAGCTACAAAACACCTACTACCCCCCGCCCCACACAACATTTAAACACATAACAAGTACAACAGTATACAAAACACACACCAAAAAAAAAAAAAAAAAAAAAAAAAAAAAAAAGGAGAGAAGAGAGGAGGGCCAGGAAGTTGTATATTGAGAAGAAAAAAAAAAAAAAAAAAAAAATGAAAACATTTATTCTAAACTTTCCAAAGCTTCCCATTTCCTTAAATGAATTGAAAGTGTGTCTCTTTCCATTGAAAGTTTTTTCTCTTCATTTCTATTTTCCAACAATCTATATTCTATTTCTTTTGCTTTTGGAGGGCTTCCCTTCTCTCTACTATGGAAAATCATATATTTAATCAAAATCAAAATGTGGTTCAATAATTGCTCTGTTTTAATAGTAGTGTCATCTATTCCTATATGAATTTGTTTCCAGGATAATTTCTTCAGAATTGGTAAATTAAATCTATCTCCACATTTCCCCCAGACTTCCTTTATTGTATTACATTCAAAGAATACATGTTGATAAGTTTCTTCAAAACTTTTGCAAAATGAGCACAAACCATTTTCATGGAACCTGAATCTATGTAAATGATGATTTGTATATAAAATATTATGCAATAGTTTGAACTGAAATTCTCGCAGTTTACTACTTAAGGTACACATCCTTGGTTGAACATTATATCTTTTCTACTTCTTTTCTTGGAATATTGTAAAGTGTCATTAAATTGCCGCCTGCCGAGTTTGTTTCTACATTCTTTTTAATTTGACTCTTGTATACCATTTTTGCAGTTAAATATTCAAATGTAAACACTTTCTTTGAAAAAATAAATTCTAAACTAAAGCCAGTGTGAATTGACTTTCTTAAAGGTTGAACATTTTGTTTCCATTCATAAGGGGCTACTTTATAAATTTTGTTTACTTTATCAATTTCCACTCTGCTCAAACCTAACATTATAAAATGAGCTTCAGGTTTTAATTCTCCATTTTCTTCACAAATGTGATGAATTCGATATATATTTTTTAAAAACAAAGTTTCCTCAAATAAGGTTTGACCTTCTAGTTGAATAAAATTATTATTATACAATATTTCATTCCCTTTGTATCTCTCTTCTGTTTTAACATATTCTTTCATATCTATCCATGCTTTCAGAAGATTCTGATAAAAGGAAGGTAACATAAGTTTCACTGTATCTCTCCAATAATTGCAATAAAATATTAAATTACCTCCTATCGGTCTCATTAAATATTTAAAATATTGTTTCCATTTGATATCATGAGTTCCTGTTACAAGCCTTTTTATCCACATTATTCTTTGTGCTTTTACAAACAACCTAAAATTCATCATTTTGAGCCCACCCTGCTGATAGTATAACATCATTGTATTTCTTTTAATTTTATCTTTACCTCTCCACAAGAAATCAAAACATATTACTTCCATTTCTTTGTATACCCACTCTGGAACTGGCATTAGTGATGTTACATAATTATGTCAATTTAGAGTATCCATATACTTTCATCAATTGAATTTTACCCATTAAAGTTAGGTCACGCTGTTTCCACCACGTCAGTAGTTTTTTAATTTTGCTCAATATTTCTTTATAATTCATTTTTTCCTTGGTATCTACATGAACTGAAAAATAAACACCTAATATTTTAACAGCATCTACGAGTTTCCCAAACGGAAATGTATTATTAGACATGTCACCTGTGGGCCCAGGGGCAGAATATATGTCTTATCCTTGTTTAACTTTAATCCTGATATTTTATAAAAACCTTCTAAAACGTGTTCTATTTCCTTAACTGAACTCATATCTTTGATGAAGAGTGTTATATCATCAGCATACAATACTTGCTTTATTTCTGTATTTCCAAAACAAATTCCTTTTATCAATTGATTATTTCTAATCATATGAGCTAAAATTTCAATGCATAAAATGAACAAGTATGGAGATAATGGGTCTCCTTGTCTAATTCCTCTTTCAACCTTAAAATAACCTGTTGATGCGTTTCCATTTATAACGCAACTTTCAGTATTAGTATAAAGTATATTCACCCATTTACAAAACAATGGTCCAAACCCAAATGAATTTAAAACTTTGTATAGAAAAAAATGAGAAACGGAGTCGAATGCCTTTTCAAAATCTAAGGCCATCAAAAAAGCATTTTCCTTATAAAAAGAAGTATGAAAAATCTTGTCATCTATTATGGCTTCTCCAATGTTTCTATTCTTAACATAGCCAAGTTGATCAGAAGATACAATATCAGGTAAAATTTCTTGCAATCTCTTTGAAAGTATCTTTGTTAACATTTTATAATCCACATTTAAAAGAGAAATAGGTCTGTAATTCTTAATAAAGTCTGAATCTTTGTCTTTTTTTATGTATCTAGGTGATAACTGCTTGTCTCTGAGAGGCTGATAGTTCTCCATGTTCTCATACAGTACTGCATGCACTATCGATATCCCGTACAATTTCACGATCACCTTAGCTTTAGAACGAAAAAAATGCAGGCAGCGGCTCTTGGAAAAGGAATGTGAAAGGCGACAGCTGTGAGAGTAAAAATACATTTTTATAAGATACTTAGTCAACATACCATTCCTTGTTCCGGGATAAGCATTTGAAATGGATGAGGAAGCCAGTGGAAAACCCATTCTTTTGGAAACTTCTGGTATGTACTCGAATTTTAAAGAAATATTTGAATGTGATTATTTACATTGTGGTGAAGTCAGCCCCACATATTGTTTTTTACGTGATGGCTGATGCTATTTACCTTCTGTTCAATTACGTTTGTTGTTTATGTGCATTGAGATTGGTTTCTTGTTAGTGAAAGTTGGGTAATTCTACAAATTCTGGCAAGATAAGTAAAAACTTCCAGAACATTCTAAATAAGTGAAGTAAAAACGGGTGGTGAGTAAAATGATAACAGATGAATGATGGCGGAGTTACCACCGTACTTTTACTTACGATGCGGTGAAATGTATGAAATGGAGAAGGAAAGACAAGACACCGACTGAACAATAAACTAACCTTATACTATCTCTACTTGTACTTCAGCAAAGCTCAGCATAGCTGCAGGTTCGCAGCTACATGCTAACTCCCGGGTCTTGAGGTGAACCGGGAGTCCATGATTCGGGAAACTAAGCGATCCTGGAGTAAGTGTGTGTGTTTGACAGCTCAGCAGAATCCAGAATGAGGTGACGGCCCATGTCCGGGACTCTTATAGGCCCGTCTTTGAGAGGTTGGCGACGGACGGACGCGTAAGCGCATCCACGACACGTATGAACTTACGCGTCCGCGAAATAGGGTACAATAATTTGGCTTACAAAATGCAATTTTACAACATAAGACTAAAATGTTGATGTCTAAAAAAGGATACTAAAAATGATCAAAAATACCATCTTGATCAAGTTGATGGAGAATGATTGAGAATAACTAGAGTAAAGGAGCCGGTTTTCGGCCACTTAAGACAAAATCCTATGTTTTGGATTCTTTACTTCCTATTTATTATCATTTCTTGTTCAAATCATGAAGCAAATATTATTATTATTTAAACAAAAAAAGAATGCCAGAAAAAAATCACGAATTGCCATGACAATATTCATTTCAATTTTCACTGTTTTGGAGCCGGTTATCGGCATAGCGAACCCGTTTTCGGCCGCATGTACAAAGTCAATAGGAAGCGCTCGCGCGCGCCGTGCGTTTCCGCGCTGATGTATAGCACAAACGGGTGGAGCAGGTATCCCACGCCGGAGCTTTCGGGTGCTCGCCTGGCCGAAGACAGGCACAGCGGTGATCGGAAGTTGGAATCTGAATTAGACAGACATATCGTGTGTGCGTGGCGGGGTCCGGCTGCATTGATTTAATACATGCGATGAGATACTTTTGAGCTTGCGACCAACACAAAATCGGGCTCTAAATCTGAAAAATACTTGAAATAAAGCTCATTTTATGGTACCCATATTTCTTACATACACGCGTAAGAAACTCAATTTTTCAGATTTGGGTAGCGGGACCGCCGATTACATCGCTAAAATGTGATATTTTAGGATATATTTTCCATTGCAAATGTGGTTCTTCAGTGACTCTGGCATGGTATGGTATGTGTGGGATATGTGATATGCTATTATGCGATGTATTTTGAAGGGATTTTACTATGCATCCAATGGATCGGCCGAAAACTGGAGCCGACCGATTACCGGCTCCTTTACTCTACTAATAGTACTAAGAAGTAGACTAGGGTCTAGTACTAGACTAGATCTACTAGACCAAAGATTTCTATCTCTTTCGTTCGTTAGCTTCTGATTTGGGTAGGGTCGGCTCCTCTCTTGAGAGACAGAAGCCGGCCATAGGGTCTCCTGTCAGAAATTGGTGGGATGAATGTCCCACCAAAAGTACCACCAAAAGCACCACCAAACTTTGGACTAAAAAGTAAAATGTCATTTTAGCGGATTCATATCCGATGCATTTTTTATTCTCCACTTTAATACTAGATTGACTGTATGATGAGTTTAAGGGTCTTTTTTTCAAGATTTTCTTCGCCAAAATTGAACTCCATGTTGAAATTCTTGCAGCCCTATTTTAAACTGTTACTGCGCATGGGGAACACGTTGTCATCCCTTTATCAAAGAAATCAATGAATTTTCTTTACAGGAAGTCATGAGGTGACCGTTCCAAATGGTTCAAGTGCTGCTGTCCAAAGTAAGATTATTAAAGCAGAGGAAGACTACAATGATGACAGCTTAGATGCCAGTGATGGGGAGGGTGGGGCACATGAAGGGAGCTACCAGATGAACAGTGACAAAGAAAGTCAGGGGGACAGCATGAGTGACACCGGAAGCTACTCTCCAAACACGGCAGACATAGAGGACGATGATGCATTACTTGAGCAGGGGACGTATCGGAAGATTAACAGTGTGGATGGAGTACGAGTGGAAGGGGGTCCTGGTGCTGGTGGGGATCAGAGAGACGTTCAGAATGACATTCTGGATCAGTTGGGGAACCAGGACCACTGCGACGACAGCGAGAGCGAACTTGGGAGCTATCACATCAACACAGACAAGGAAGATGATGATGAGGGAAGGTACAAGGATAAAGAAGGGTTATCGGATGGAGAGTATGACCTGAGCAGCGGTCAGGAGTCAGATGTTGAAGAAACAATGGATGAGGTTGAGTTACTCAGGATGAGGGCCTTGTGTAGGCAGGAACATAAACCTGATGAACTTCCAGACACTGTTACAAAGATGACTACTGAACATGGAGCTCAAATATACATTGTTGGGACTGCTCACTTCAGTGAAAATAGCCAGAATGATGTTGCAAAGGTTTGTAGAGTCTATCTAATTCTTACTGTGCCACCAAGTTTACAAGTACATATACATGTATGTATCACTAATTCATTTCATGAAAGGGGTTTATATAATTATACATTTTCTTCTTGCGTTGATGAACAGTGTTCTGCAAAATCAAAAATCACCGGGGGCATTTAGTTTTCAGACAAGATCTTGTAATACTATATTTTTATGTTTAAGATAAAAATGTGAATAAGATTCACTTCTTAGGGCTCTTGCAGCAAAGCAAGAAAGATGGTATGGAAAAAAATTAACAGCTTTCATTGTAAGTTATAATGGGTTCATTATGTTTCGCTTTTTTAATGTGAAATGGACATATCCATAGTATGTGGCAAAGTATCATTTTCATTTGAATGACTAGAGAATCCTGCGAAATGTAAAATACACCTTTTGAATGTCCAAAGGGCGATTGGCAGGTCAGGAGAAGAGTAGACTGATTGATGTAATGTAGTGCTACAAAAGAGTTGTGTTGCCTTTAATTCACTGATGTAAAAAGCTTTTCCCAAATATGTAAAAGTACAAGAAATGAAATATGAGAATAATGTAGTCATGGAAAAATTACCTTTTTATACACTTATTACATAGGTCCAATATTACACCCCAAAAAACATTTCTAGTGATAAACTGTTCATTTTAAGCCAAGTTTGACAGTTGAAATGAATTAGCCAGCTAATAGATTTTGAACCAAAAGATTTGCATTGTCCTATCAATTAATTTACTATAAGACGGAAATTGATTCTTTATTCATTTACTTTGTATAATTTTGTTTCATTATCATTATTTTTCCAGACGATTCAAGCTGTTCAGCCTGATATCGTTTTATTAGAACTCTGCCGGGGACGGCTCTCCATTCTGGAGCTTGATGAAGAAACACTCCTAGAAGAAGCTAAAAATTTCAACATGGCTAAATTCAGACAATCAATCAAACAGGTAAGTTCCATCATTTAAGATATAAAGCTTTGTGTTATACTTTGTTGAAAGGCTGTTGGGCCTTCATTCCTTATGTTTTTAAGGGAAAGGAGAAAGAGAAGCAGATGTTGCACCATGTAAACTTGTATATAATTTATTAAGCATTTTCAATATTTATTGCTTCAGTGTATGCCTTTTGTGTAGAAAATATCTTGGATTATAATGCAATCCAATGAATTGTGAAATGTGTAAACTAATATGTAGGCTGCCTGTAGATATTATTTAGCCAAAACCTTTGGTACAACTTGGGCACTTTAACTGTAATGATTTATTGACTGATAATGACAACGAGTATTATCGAGTTATGTAAGGAAGAAAGAAATTCTTGGGTGCTTTGATTTATTGACGCCAATGTATTCAACTGATAGTCACAATGGATTATATTGAATTAAATATTTAATGCAATTGTAGCATAACTAGCCCAGTAATTTAGTAAGACATAGAGGGCGTTATAGTTAATTGTGAAATATATATGTGGACACCGTGAGATGTCAGTCTGTTTTGTGTTGACCTGTCGTTGCGACAGGTCGATCCGTTACCAGGAACGAGTAAAGTTACTTGAACTGCAGATATACTGTGCAAGTGTCGTTTCTTTAGTCCTGTCAGACATTCGGTGATTGCGGAAGTGAGTAAAATGAGAGCTAGTCCACGTTATTCTTACACGATATACTTTTGTGAGAGCCCACTGAGAGAGATAATTGGACCGGGTTTTGAGAGACTGCAAGGCAAATGCTACCCCGGCAGAGCCCGGTTACGCCACACAATTATACAAACTCACATCATCATCTCAATGCTATTTCCAGTTATTAAATAATTTATGTTATATATTCCCAAATAGTAAGTAGAATTTTTATATGGTTATAATGTAGCTGCATGAACATATGGAGACTACCTCTATGTACCAGCATGTTTTTTTTTAAGGCATGGATTCACAAAGAAATATGAGATGACATTTGTAATCAGTGAAACTAGTGTTGAATGATTACTTGTGTGGGGATAAATAAAACATGTAAGCTTGAGATATACATGTAGGCATACTGCAATGTAAAGTACATGTATATGTATTTAAAAGTCTTGATATGTTTTCTTTTTAATTCATGGATATAGGCATATTTTCCTTTCTTTCACGTTACCAATTTATTTTTAGATTTTTTTTCTTCTGTAAAATACATGATCAGTTAATGTGTCAATAAGTGCACTAATGCCAATCCTCCCTGTAAAGATTTCTTTTGCTGAATTTTGTCTAGACTCTAGATACACATTTTGAACGAGTGACACACATATGTGAAATACCATTGTCTAATGTCTTCATTACCTTTTGTGCCACATGGTCTGTTGACTACTGTATTCTCTCATTCCCATATGCTTAATACAGAAGCCTCTTGGTTCCTATAGGCAAGGGGATACTTCATGAATACTTATCGTAAACAAATATCCAACTCCTGGGATTTGATTCTCTTGTTCCCCATGCAATTCCAAGTGATTTGATAGAATGAGTTCCTTTAAACTGTTTGTAATATCATTGTCATGTTCTCTATGTCTTGTAGAGTGGTGTAGTAGGAGGCATCATGCAAGCTCTACTCCTCAATCTCTCAGCACATCTCACCAAAGAACTTGGTATGGCACCTGGCGGAGAGTTCAGGACAGCTGTCAGAGAGGTACATATCCATGTTCAAATTATGTGCTCAGTATGGAAACACATTGTTATTACTTGTTTATTTTCCTGAAACAAATAATACATACCTCTCATATGGAGGGAAATCTATTACATCTTTTGGGGGGCAATTCCGTGCAATGTATCCCAAACAACATATGTCTTTTTTCCATGTATTTCATCCAGAAATTAAAAATATAGATGATATGACCATTTATAATGTTTGTGATATCATAAATAACCATCAGTCAGTGGTCTTATCAGGAGATTTCTTTCCTGTTATGGAGGGGGGGATTAATATCATATGGGACACATTACAAGTATTGCCAATTTGCTATTATGAAAAATAAATTTAGAAGAGTTGGAACCTTGTATTTAAAACATTGTTTTAACAAACACTTATGATAGCAAGGTAATGTTGCAAGTCCCAGCTCTTTGTATTCTATTATTTTGAGCACTAATATAACAAGGATCTTGTTATAGTTTGGAATATATATTTTGGGGGCCAGTTGCATACGCTTTATTTTGGTATATAACACGCCTTTGCACAAGTTTTTTTGGACTTTTGGTATTTGTATTCAATTCAATTCAATTCAATTTATATATGTTTCCAACAAAACATTACAAATCATTTATAAAAATTCACAACAATTTAGGAATACATATTGGAAGATTAGGGAGATTAAGGGAGATTAAGCAAAGAATGAGATGAATTAGATCTGTATGTATTCATTTATGTTACAGGCTCAGACAGTGCCTGGTTGCAAGCTCCATCTTGGAGATCGACCCATTCAGATCACGCTGAAGAGAGCAATGGCTTCACTATCACCGTGGCAGAAACTGAGATTAGCATGGTATCTCATCACCAGTAAAGAACCAATCACGTGAGAACAAATATCTTGGACTATTACTTTTGAATAAATAATAAATCATGACATTTTGGATGTAACTTAATTTTTATTTCTCATACTTCTTCTACCACCACCATGATTACTACCATCACCACTACTAAAATTTCATTTTACCAAATTTGACAAATTAATGCAATCAAAATCACTGTAAAACTGAAAATCACTCCAAAGGCATAGAAAAAAATTGCATGTGGTAAACACTGCAGGTTTGACCCCAGAAGTTTTAGATGTTAGGTCATACAACCCTTGTGAAACTTCATAGTGCCAAATGAGAGCATTCACACGGTCAACTTATGCTACTTCTAGTCGTGTTAGCGCGTTACTCCTGGAAAAATCAGTCGGCGTAAAGGTTGGCAGAACTACATGTAACACGACTATCATACACCAGTTTACGGTTACAACAGTGCGAATGCGCAGACATGGGCGCCATTTTAATAGACGGGTAAACAAACCATTAACCTCTGGAGGTCCGTGGTTTACGCCTAAATTAATAGCGCTCATGCAAATATGATGCAAGCGCACAGCACAGGCAATGACGCAAAAATACATGCGCATCTGAAAACATTGATGACACTGCCTAGCCTGCGCTGTGCGCTCACATCATATTTGCATGGGCCTTATTAATTTACGCGTAAACTTCTGACCTCCAGAGGTCAATGGTTTGTTTACCCTTCCATTAAAATGGCGCCCATAACCGTAAACTGGTGTATTCAGACGGTCACAATGCCGACCTTACCATACTTACGCCGACTAGCTCTAAACAGGACCTTTACGCCGACCAACATTACCATCGTGTGAACACGCCTATAGTGAAATGGATATGACATAGGGCACTAGTATGACAGGAAGTCACAAAGAGGAAGTAGATGTATGGGGGGTGTTCAATATTCATAGATTGGTATCGAACGGTACCATAATCATAGCCTACATGTACATATATGGATATAATTAAGTGACCTATAACCTGTATTTCAATTTGTTTTTATGTTAGCATCACAGACATGGTGCAAAAACAAAAATGTCCTACGGAGGGATTTATTATATGAATCATGATATATATTTTTTATAATTTTAAAACACTTTCAGCTCATTCAATTTAAACCTCTTTTCTTGGTGACTTTTAAATCTTCAATTTTGGTGATAGTTATTTTTTTAAAATTTTTAATTACATCATTTGATTAGAAATATTGAGCATATACGGACCTCTTTATTGAATTGAAATGAAAGTCCTCTTTATAAAGCATAGTGCACTTTTCTTTCTGTATCTTATAATAGACATATATACAGCTATATTTTTTTTAATCCACTTACCGGCACTTAACACTTTACTTGCCCACCAACATTGCCAATGGATAGTAGATGATGTCTCTTGCATACCTTCTGTTGTTAATATTTTGCATGATATCAATGAAACAAAACAAATTGATATGAAGTTGGGTGTTGTGTACACACACTTTTGTGTCCAGACAGATAATTTCGAATTTTAACAAGTTTGTAAACTATTACACTGTAAGTGGGATTCTTTATGGTTATTTAAATTGAAATATGCTCATGATAATTATTTGATACAATTCAACTTTAAATTTATGTATAATATTTTACCAACACCTGTTAATTTATTCAAATGGAAAATCAAAGAAAACAATTTGTGTTATTACTGTAATAAACCTGGTACTATTATACATGTATTTTTTTAATGCGAAAATATTTACTGATTTTGGAAAGTTATTGAAATATTATTATGTAACTCCTGTAAAGATTTTAAATTCTCACCCATTTGTGTTGTATATAGTTTTCATGACGCAAAAGAAAATGTTACAGATATTGATTTAATACTTCATTATGCTTTATTTGCGATCTATAAAGCGAGTGTTGGAAATCAATTTAATAAAAATGTAGTGACGAGAATAATAAGCAAATATTTTTTGTTTATGTTGAAATACAAAATAGAAGTAGAGGAAAACAAAACTAAGACAACGAATTTGAATATTATTAAGTGGAAGAAGACAATTACTAATTTAAAATCTGCTATCAAGTAAATAGAGATATAATTTGATTTGACCTCATTTAGACATGTGATTAAGTGCTTTGTTATGAATATTTATGTACTATGATGTTATCCATGATTTTATCTGAATAAAGATTTATTTCAAAAAAACAAAAAAAAACAAGTTTGTAAACAATTTTCCACAAAATCTTTCAGAATGTGTGCTGATACTATTGTAAATGAAAAAGATTCATGGTAGTTTGTGCTATTTGATGCACAATTTCCCTTATATCCATTGCTAAAAGAGACAGCTTTATTTTTGTTACCTGTCAAGACACAACCTCCCATCCTATTACTCAATCAACATGTACATGTATGTTTAATAGTCATGCTTTATAGTTGTATCATGAGGAACTCATTATGTTTCTATCATAACATCACAACAGGAAGGAAGAGGTGGAGAAGTTCAAGCAGAAGGACCTACTGGAGGAAATGCTTGGGGAGATGACAGGGGATTTCCCCGCTCTGAGTAGAGTGTTTGTTAGTGAGAGAGATACATACCTCTCCCAGTCTCTCAAGGCATGCTCCCAGCCTCAACCACCTAGGGATGATGGTAAGACCAGATTTCAGATGAATCAAGTAATGACCCTAATTATTGCAAGAGGTCTAACCACTACAAATAGTTGACTTTTTATATCAGGGCTCCACCCTACTTTATAAGATGAAATCTAATGTAACTTCTGTAGAGAAATATCGCAAGTAAAGATTTACTTTAATTAAACGTTAAATCGCCTAGTGCGGTAGTATATTCAATGCACCCATACACATTTGCATAGAAAAGGGTAGGCACAGAGTCCAAGCTGGACTTAGCTTCCATCCTGGGTAGAGTTTTGGGGGTCGAGTTTATACTTCCTAGCGGTACGCAAATTATTTTTGAGGTGACTGGTTGCCTTTAATGAATGTCTCTACCCAAAACATCTGTTGACAAACTGCCTACCGGTATAATGATGAAAGTGAATGAGCATTATTATGAATGGTTCTAACCAGTAAGGCTATGTGCATTCTTTGTCTGACAAAACTTTATCAATACCAAGCCTAAGACTACACCATTAGTTACATTTGCATTTTGTGGTACAAGCCGAAATAGACTAAATCTATATTCCCTTTGTTTTTCTTTTGATTTAGGCTTTGTGTATCCAGCTCCTATAGTTGTTGGTGTTGTTGGCATGGGTCATGTCAAAGGAATGGTTGACATGTGGGATTTACCAGTTTCAAAGGAACATCTTCTCGAAATCACAAGGTAAAATGCCATTCTTTTTCAGAGAGCACATTTTTGTTGTGTTTTATGTAGGCTTCTATCCTGATCTTTCTACTCAGTTTGATTGTACAAAAAATAATACAAAATCTGGATTTGTATAGTTTTTATTGGAAATACCATCTCTAAGCACTTTACAGATATTATTTCCCCTAGATTCATTCACGCACAATGTGCATCATCTCCACTCCCTGGAGTATTCCTACCATATGGTCACCCTAAGGGCATATGGCTATTGCTAACACAAAGGCTTTTGTCATCCTACTTAGTCCCCATTTCTCTCCTGGGTATGGAGTGGCACATGTTGGTTAATTCCTTGCCATAGGACATAAGTGCTGTGTCGGGATTGAAGCCACGAACTTTGCATTTCAAGTCAGGTGCTTAAACCACTTGAGTACAACACCTCTCCTCCAGGCTTACTAAAGTCAATTAATTTTTTTCAGATCTTTGCTGGATATGTAGAGGCGTGACTCTGCTTGATAACCTCCATTGGATTAGACATTAGTGCTGTACAAAAAGTAGTAAGGGCGGGCTGACAATGAGTAAAAATTTATTTCTTTGATGAACAGAATTACTAAAGACAAATTGAGGGATTCTTAATCCATAATTATATGTACGCAAGTATGAATTTTATAAAATTTTAATTCACATTTCAGTAAACTAATGATGGATATGCCACTTAGTTATTCATATCACAAGGACTTAAATGAATTTTAAAAAATGAAGACTTTGGTACATGTTTGGCTGATGGTGCTACCAACCTTACTAGTGGTGGTAGAAACCGGAAGCTGACATGTATATTACCACCCAAACAATTGAAAGGTTTCATTTTTATGAATGAATATATTCTTAATCTCCATTTTTCTTTCTGTGTCATCTTTTACACGGCAGTATTCCAAGTCCATCACTGGCAGGACGTCTGTTGACATGGAGCTTCCGATTGTCAATGGTTGGTCTCCTAGCTTGGGGATGCTACCGTTTCACAAAGTGGACAAACATCTCACTGTGGTAACGCAGACATCGATCTAACCATACTTCCTCCATATCAAATCCAGCTTGATCCTGAAATGCAATAATTGTGGTTATCTTATTGATGTTGTTCACATTTTTTAATAGTAAAAACACATTCTTGACCTTTTAAATGAGAAAAATAGGGTGGTGTTTTTAATCTGCCTTTTAATGTGAGTTTTAAAGTGGTTCAATTCAGATAAACATCAGTTTTGCCTAACACTGTGGGAGCAGTTTAGAGGGATGATGTAGTAGATACCTGGCGTCCAAGACCAAGATCTATTTTGGTTACTTTCATTTAGCATTAAATGTCTGTCTCTAGACAGAGTAGTTTGGACTACATCACTGGTATAAAGCCTGATTTTGATGTGAGATATGTCAATTCAGAGGTGTTATCTCTGCAAAGCTCCTTAGGTACCTTAGCGAAATGTAATAGCACAAAAAGACACCCACGCAAAGCTTAAGACATAATAATATTCAGTGATGTTTGTTTTTTACATATCTAAATTACATTTAGCTAACACTAAGCCTCATTAAGATATGTAACCACAACCTATCAGGAAGTTTTGTAAATGTGAAAATTAAATTCTTTTTCTTTTTCATCAAATATACTGACAATAGTCATTTACTTTTTGTTTTTCATCATATTTATATACTCTAATTAATTTTATGATTGTTTCTTCCATTTGATTTTCACCTACTTTATTATTGTCTGAAATTTATGTGTGTATGATATTCAAACATTGTTTCAAGTTATAAGTTATGTTTTTATTTAAAGTGGATAGTATTTGAACCTAACTACTTCTTATTACCCCTGTCTCTCTTTTTTTTCTGAAAATTATAATTTTGAATAGAAGTGTGAATTTGTCCTTTCAAATTGTGCAATTGGTTTTATGCTTCCTTTACTATCTTTTCAATATATACCTTATTTAAGTTTGAATACTCTCCTTTGCATGATATGAATGTTTTCTCACAAGCATTGTTCTTTCCTTTCCAAAAAAAATCAACCTGTATTGGTGGTTGAGCATCCAATTAATAGTACTGATTGTAGAATTGATTATATGAAGACGGGTTTAGAAAGAATGTGTGGAGAATTTCATGGTCTAGAGGAGTCTGTATCAGCTGGTCATAGGTTCAATTCACAGCTGCAGCTGTTATGCGATTGGATAGAATACTACATTATTCTACATTTACCTCTCTGTACCCAGGAATCAAATAAGGAATTTAATGGATACCAGTACTGGCAGCCAATCTCAATGAATTGTGGTGGCCAGATTGTGGGGATAAGACTAGAGAAATGGAAATGGAGCACAGATGGTGCCTTGTGCATTGCATGAATCGGATGAGTTATCAGATGTGAAATTTTGTATGTTTGGACCGATAGTCGGGAAAAGTTGTTTTCATTATAAAGTTGAAAACCTTATCGTCTGACTAGGGAAGATATCGGTGATGTGCCATAGCACTGATATGAAAGGCTGATAATATGAAAGCACTCAAACCCTCTTTGGCTCTTAATGCCAGTAACTTTTTATCCGACAATGTCACATATCTTTTTCAATATTCAGTTGTCTACTCTATATTGTTTAAAGCCTATCTGTACTAGTTTGGCCAGGAGGGATTAGACCTCCCTGCGTGGTCACTGACGGGAGGTTATCTCATCAAATCAGCTCTCAATTAACATAAGAAAAAGGGGACCATGGGGGACCAACGGGTACTTCTTAGGCACTGTCTACTCTACATTATTCTACATTTACCTCTCTGTACCCAGGAATCAAATAAGGAGTTTAATGGATACCAGTACTGGCAGCCAATCTCAATGAATTGTGGTTGCCAGATTATGGGAATAAGACTAGAAAAATGGAAGTGGAGCACATATGGTTCATTGTGCATTGCATGAATCTGATGAGTTATCAGATGTGAAATTGTGTATGTTTGGACAGATAGTCGGGAAAAGTTGTTTTCATTATAAAGTTGAAAACCTTATCGTCTGACTAGGGAAGATATCGGTGATGTGCCATAGCACTGATATGAAAGGCTGATAATATGAAAGCACTCAAACCCTCTTTGGCTCTTAATGCCAGTAACTTTTTATCCGACAATGTCACATATCTTTTTCAATATTAAGTTGTCTACTCTATATTGTTTAAAGCCTATCTGCACTAGCTTGGCCAGGAGGGATTAGACCTCCCTGCGCGGTCACTGACGTGTGCATGGTTATCTCATCAAATCAGCTCTCAATTCACATAAGAAAAGGGGACCATGGGGGACCAACAGGTACCGCTTAGGCTTTGTTTGCTATAAGTAGTGCAGTCCTGCTTTAAGAGTAGTATATTTGGAATATTCATTATAAACCTGCCACAAGTTTTGTGTTACTGTATCGTGTAATCGAATGTAATACCTGTTTGTTTATATATACATGAATAGCCACACTGTAACTTTGACTGTGCTGTTAAAGTAATTCACAGTGTAAAAGTTGGAACAGATCAAAGTAGAGTACCTTGATAAGTTGATATTCTGATTTTGTTAATACAACCTTGTAGGATAGAACGATCCCTACGGTATTTCTTTGGGAATGCCCGCATTTGCAAAGAAATAAGTTGGAACAGATCAAAGAAGAGTACCTTGATAAGTTGATATACTGATTTTGTTAACACAACCTTGCATGGTAGAACGATTCCTACGGTATTTGAAGATTTTTTTTTTTTTTTTGGACATAAATGAATTTGTCATTTACGAATTGTGAATATCTCATGCACAAAATCAGGGATATGCTTCTATTCATTTTAACTTATTTCAAAATATTTATTTAAAAAAAATTGAGATTTAAATGAAGGAAAAAAAATGTCCATCGAGATTAATGACCCTGACATATACATGAACCTTGACATGATGAACCCTGACATTTATTAATTCTTTCAAAGCTGATTAAGGAAGATTTATTTTCAAATTTGTCTTAGACATCCTAGCTTCATGAAGAAGAGTGCTCGTTCACCAAATCATTGACCATGATGATGTCTCTGTACAACCCTCTGGCCTTGGGGTCTATGGAGGATATGCGTCACATTAAACAAAATATCCAAAAACTATCAAAAGGTAAAAACACATGTCATAGTTGAATGTGTATGAACTATAGTATGTAAATTACTAAGATTTTAATTCATACCTCAATTTTCTTTAGGTAACGTTGTGAGATTAATCAGTTGCTTGTTGACAACTTTCCTTTCATTCACATGCATTCAGAACATGTTTTGAATTTGCCCACCTAATTGCTGACACCAGCTAATGAAAGAGACTGCAGTTTATTTTGATGTAGAAACAAATGAAATATAGATACCGGGTATATATTATTTAGTTCCAGCTGGATTTTCAATATTTGAAATTTGAGACAAAGGAGAGAGATGAATCATAAATTAACTTAGCAAGTTAGTTTCACATTAAACTGTTGCCTTTTACTCATTGACTTTATCCTCTCCTTGGTATAGATTTTGGAGAAATAAATTTTTATTCAGCCATGAAAAAGACATATATGAGTATTTCTTGCAGTTGATGTACACTGTATATGTGTGCTGCCCCCCCCCCCCCCTCCCCCCTCTCTCTCTCTCTCTCCCTCTCCTCCCCCTCCTCTCTCTCTCTCTCTCTATCCCTCTCTCTCTCTCTCTCTGTCTCTCTGTCTCTCTCTCTGCCTCCCCCTCTCTCTCTCTCTCTCTCGCTCTCTCTCTTTGTCCCTCCATAACTCTCTCTCATGGCATTACTCTGTATATCTTTCACCTTTCTTTCTTTTTTTCTTCCCCCTCTCTTTCTGTCCCTAGCTCCCATTTAATATACACAGACATACAATATATGAAGCATCGAACAGAATTTTACAGGTTGAAGGTTTTTTTAAACTGTAAAACAAGACAGAGGGATGATGAAAGTCATTAACAACATTCTGAAACGTTAAGGACTCGAAACAATTTGTTAATATCTTCATCAAAACCTTTTACAAAATTGATAAAATTACACACTCACAATAGAATTAATGAAATTGTAAATTTTGATTCACTAAGATATATGATATTTGGTTGCAAGGCATACAAATTGTTGAGTTTTGCAACTTGCTGTGCCATTGTATTTGTCTGGGTAGGGAAATGAATAAATTAACTTGATTTACAAGTCAGCCATGATCGCAAGAACTTCACGAGAAATGAACTGAATGGCAATATGAACCCTATTATACAATGTATATCCTATACAAATCATGTTCGGATTACTTAACATGCCAGTGTCATGTGTGCATATTTCAAAAGGTGATGGACAGGGCTCAAATTAATTTTTTGTCCACGGGGGCTCTTTAAAAAAAAAAGACCCCCATGAGCCTTCTCTCTTTTAGTACTGCAGGGGGCTCTTTTTTAATACAAATTTTCCATTGAATTGGTACCCATGATACTCCTAAATTATTTGCTACTTCATCATTATCATTTAAGTCGGCATTTTCCCTCTTTACAACTTTACAAGTTACACAAGGGTTTCATCCAGTGATGACATTCTCTCCATTTTTTCCCGTTCTGTACATTCCTCCTCATTCGAGCAAGAAATCCTGCACGCTAATCTAACTTCCATAGTTCCATTTCATTGGTTTGAAAGTTGAAACTCATTATTGTGTGAAAGTTATAAAACAAAAGATAATCTTTATTTTATAATTGCACGGGGGCGATTTTTTATTTTGCAATCGCCCTGTGAGCAGACGGAGGCGATTATGTGGCTCACGGGGGCGAATGGCCCATCGCTATTGAAATTAACTTTGTACGATGAAGATAAAGTCAGAAAAGAAATACATGTAATGAAAAAATTAACCCAAGGTAAATCCATTCAATTTGGAGTTGGGATAATGATATGTCGTATACACTCGAAAATATAAAGTATGAATGAAAATAGTTATGTTCACGAACATCACGATATTTCCTATTTTAAGCCTACTATAAATTTAATTTGATTTGATTTGATTCGGTTTATTGAAATAAAAGAACATGCAGCTGGGAAGCTGA
This sequence comes from Strongylocentrotus droebachiensis, assembly GCA_035222895.1. Taxonomy (NCBI): domain Eukaryota; kingdom Metazoa; phylum Echinodermata; class Echinoidea; order Camarodonta; family Strongylocentrotidae; genus Strongylocentrotus; species Strongylocentrotus droebachiensis. The sequence goes on from JAVYIG010002141.1 coordinate 229,353, forward strand.
AATTATTCAATTTACAAAGTCAATATACAACACAATAAACGATCAAAATATGAATGACTAAAAACGTACGACTATAAATCATGCATAATGAAACAAAATGAAAATCAAATATTACATCAAAATCTAAATATATTACAAACATTACATCAAAATCTAAATATACTACGAACATTACATCAAAACCTAAATATATTACAAATATTACAACAAAATTTAAATATAATATTACGAATATTAAAAACATTAAAAACCTTCTGTGTCATCAAAAAAGAAGAGAGATAGAGAGAGAGAGAGGGAGAGAAAGACGGAACTAAAAAGAGGAATAGAAGGAAGGAGAAAAAAGAAAGAAAAGTTGATCAGAGAATATACGAAAGATTGGAGGAGAGGGGTAGAGAAGGACAGGGTAGAACAAGAAAATTAGAAAGAGAGGAGAATTATACAGTCTTGAGGAATGTTTTCATCAAAACCGGAAAAAAAGAAAAGCGAGCCTCTGCCAAGTGCACCTCAAGTTGAAATATGTATTAACAAGTAAAAATAAAAGATTAAAAAAAATAAACTGTTTGAATATATAATATATCAACGTCATTTTAAAAATTCGTTAAAGTCAAAAGAGTAAAGTTATGCCAATCCCACAACACATCCAAGTTCAATGCAAATAATTTTGTAACTCAAAAGGATTATATGTAGATTTAAAAATATTTAAAAAAAGAATAAAAAAAAAGAGAAGTCATATTCACTGTTACTATCAAAGCATCAAAGTACATGTTAAAAAAAGGAGGCAAATTATGTATTGTGTGAAGAAAGAAGAGAGAAAAAGGGGGAAATACTGATAATAGCAGAGGAAAGAGGTAAGAAAAGAGAAAGAAAAGAAAAAGATGAGAACCAATGAGAAGAGGAAGGAAAAGGGGTTTCACAAAGCAAGAGTAACATGAAATAGCACGGATTGTATATCCTAAAAGTACAAGGATAATATTATCAAAAAGATATTGCACGAGGTAAAGTAATATGAGTATATTACACTGAAGAACAATAAAATCAAAGTTATATTATTAGAGGATAGGTGTAATATGTCAACAACGTATTAACCAATAGGCAATAAACTTGCATGTACACGCATGGTGTTACACAGTAAAAGTATTAGCTTATAAGGAAAAAATACGGGGAAAATGATAATTGTGATGTCACTACTGACATTCAAGGAATAGAGAAATCATGCATCTTATAAACAATAAAGAGGAAACAGATACGACTAGCAGAAGAGAGGGGGGAGGGAAGACAAGAATAAAGGGAGTATAAAATAGTGAAAAATAAGATCAAAGAACGGGGAATATCCACGATAAATAGATTTACATATTAAAGTGAACTGCATTATAGATAATCATAAAGTGGGTAAAACAACGTGCAGTTTTAATAGTGGAACATTCACAAAAATATTGTGACGCCTTTCAGCAATTTGAGGCATTATAAAGATATATTTGATCAGAAGGTAAAATCATTTATCGAAAAGATAGACACTATTTACAATTCAAATAAAACCTTAAACACAAATGACTTCACCGGAATGTAATGTCCGACCAGGAACAAGAGGGGGGGGGGGGGGGTGGGGGGGGGGGGGGTAACCCTCCCACTCTTGGTTTTTAAACAAATCCGAACGGATAGTTGTGCATCCTACGAACCTTTATAAAATGTATACCCAACTGAAATTGGTTAATATTGTCCTCAATAAACAAGATTATGCTTAAATTTAATGAAAATTGGGCAAAACAATCCTTAATGTGGCATATAACAAGAAGAAAAACGCTAGTTCGGAGCAGCTATGGTTCCAAGTTTTACCCAAACAAAATCTAACTGAACCCCCAACCAATCTTGTCCTGCTAAAATGTTGAAAGGTTCAGTGATATCATATTGTCCTCATCCAACAACTTTGCTTTGGTGGAAAAATACAATCTACATTGGCTCAGGATGATTGTCGTAACCGAACATTATTGAGTTATAAACTTCTCGTATATTGTATGTGTACCTGTATACTTCATTATACCATTGCTTCATTTCCTTTTTTTAGCAGTTTTCCCTTTAGCGCATGTGACATAATCAGACATAAAACAATCTATTCTACACATTTCAAAGGCCCTATTATATGCATTTTCAATTATAAACATGATAAAACCCGTGCTGTTCATGAAGTAAAATTGTACGCTGAAGCAATTTCTTTATTCAAACATCTAAATTAATTGAAATGCCAATACATTTGATTGTGTATGAAACCAAACATTTTACCAACTTATTATTTCGTATTCGTTCCTAATCCTAGAGCTTCCTTATCTTCATTTCAGCTCCGGTTACAAAATATGTATCTCCATCTGCGGATATCCACTTGGAAAGCAATCCGTAACAGGGTGATCCCATACAGCCGTTTAACGTATATTGATAGAAGTACGTACAGACATGTTCAATTGCCGCGAACCACCAGCCTTGTTGGATATTATAAATGAAGGGCTGACCGGATTGTGGACATTCTGGCGCATTGATTGCATCGCCCGCAGTTCCAATGAAAGATGTGAAGTTTCCTCGATAGCTTCATTAAACAAAATGATATATAATTACATCGGTAAATAAAATGAATGAATGAATACATAAATAAACTGATGGATTAAATGAATGAGCAAATAAATAAATAAGACATAAATAAATAATACTTCAATTAATTTAATAATAGATAAAGATAAGACTGTAGTATCTGATCAGAATTACCTTTCATCCAATCGAAATTTGTCGACAATGATTATACAGCAAGATTTTTTGTCAGAATGAACAGAACACGAGTACAAGGTCATACTAATTTTCAGGAAAATGTCAATATTTTTGAGAAAAACTATAGGCATATTAATCTGGAAACGCTATATCTACTTTTTTAAGATTACAAATTAAAACTTACCCTTGGCTAGCATTCGCTAAAAAGAAGTCATACGAAGCAAACACAGTTAGGTCGTCTCCTGAATTTGTGTAATCCTTGGTCAAAGTCATGTCTATCCTCAGTCGAACAGGAAAGGGCCCCAAGTCAAGGATTCGGTCCAATCCTATCCAGTGGTCTTCGGAAGGGATATTAAAACCATTAACATATTCCAATATCCCAGGCCGATAATGAAAGAATCCCTCTTTCTGATAGTTGTGCTGTAAAAAGATTTAATTTAAAAAAAAATTAAACCGGGAGAAAAACAAAATCGTTATTCTTACCCCAACTTGTCTTGATGATTTCGCAAGTACTTCGTCTTTTTAAATGGGAAAATCTTGATGTATTCAAAGGGAAAAGTCCATCTTCAGGTTTATCGTATTATGGACTTATTTACATGATTGAACGTAAAATCGAAACTGACTGGGAATTTCAACGGGTAAATAACAATTTAAAATTTATGTCAAGATATTGAATTTTAGAGATAATAGTATTATAAATTAGGCAGTTAAATGCTGTTTTGTGATTGTGGAACTTTCTGGTTTAGAATGGTCAAGGAATCTAACTACATGTTAATTTTCCATCATGCCGTTGAAATTGAGTTGATGACTTTTAAACCTATTGTTATAATGACCTTTCAGATAAATGGACTAAACAAAGAAACAAGTAAACTAAAGCAGTAATTTTAATCATTTAATGAGATGTTAAGATGTTGAATTAAAAGTTGTATCAAAAATCATCTCTCATTTATAAACACATTAGCTTTAAATATAGTATTAATCAAAACGGGGTGGGAGAGAAATCAGTCAAAACCATGATAATATTTTCATTTACTGAAATGCACCATAAAATCAACAGAACAGATAGTTTCTGAAAATGACATGTAATACGTTTAAAATTATTCGAAGATTCCTTTTTTTTCTTCCAATTTTTAAGTAGTCTGAATATTTTGCTTTTCGAAATAAGTAAAGTCATGCGTATTGCCAATATTTGTTTCCTTCGTGTGTTTGTTTGGGGGTTCGGGAGAGATGTAATGATCGATGGGGATAACAGATTGTACAATATTCTAGTTTTCATTAAACAAATACCTGAATGACCGTCCACCCTCCTCCGTCGGTTTCCATGTCACACTTGACTCCAAACGACTCGTCTCTCGGTTTGATTACGTAGATGCTTGTTTCATTGTAACCGGCGTCATAAAGCACTTTGCACGATGTCGCCCATTCGCAATGAGCCCCTGTAAAACCGGCGCGGCAGGTGCATTTGAACTCGTTGGATGGATACGACAAGCAGGAGCCTCCATTGTGGCAGAGATTCGAGGCACATACATCTTCACCTGGATAGGGGATAATTATGTAGAACAGCGAAAAAAAATTATATGGGAAGAACAGCGAAAAAAAATTATATCAAAGAAATGGGAACCCTTGAAATCGAGATGTATATTGATTCAAACTAAATTATTTATAATATTCATTTATATTTAGACTATTTATTTGCCTACCACAGACTAGGCCTACGCTTTGAGTGCTTTGCTCGAACGAATTGGCCGAAAACATCTGACATTCACTGATATCATTTTCATCTCCTTCGCAATCCAGGTGTATCATAAGCAATGGCGGTGAAGCTCCTGACGCTTGGGTATTCAGTTGAACTTTCTTGTTGGTGGCAACAATGTTGGGAAATCCGAGAGATCGACAGACTACGGAGGCACTGTAGATGTCCCAATATCGTCCGCTAACTGGTCGCCAAACACCTTGGTAGAAGATCTCCACTTGGCCTTCTCGCAAAGAGGGTTCACCAGTAAGACGTATCATTTCGGATGTTTCGTCACTAGATGCTCCAGTATCTTGTTTGTTTCAAGAAGAAGACAAAAAGATTCAGAAAAATATGAAGGTAGATTTTGTTTTACAGCTTTAATCGTCAGTGATCCTTCATTTTAAAGTGATACCCAGCAATGTTACAGGAATATCTTTTTCTGGGGTAGATGTTTGTAATGTTCAAAATAATGAAGCAATACATGATCGATTCTGTAATAACATATATCCAAACGTTATGGATACCTAAATGAGTCGTCAAACACTGAAACTGCGATCGTTTTTTATAATTTTGTCTTGTATTTTTTGTTATGTGTGTCAGACCCTAATGTGCATCGATGTTTTAAACCATGGATAGGACTACTGCGGATCTATGGAAACCAAATGTTAACAAAATTAACTTAATACAAAAATATAATGTTTTTTCAAACTTTTTCAGTGTTCATCGTCGTGGCATTTAATTAAAACTTGGCTCTATTCCCCGTAATGCGATTTGGTGAGGACAAAATCATCACAGATGATAAAATAAAATCACTAAATAAGGTTTTCTCGTATATTTTGTCACAAATGCCCAGTCTCACGTCTTTTTAGAAATAAGTTTTCAATTCAATTCTTTTCATACTAATCCTTTTGCATTATTTGTGCTAAAAGAGGATATAACTGCCCAACGCGTATTTGTACTTTCAATCTTTTAATGGTCTTTTAAATTTATTTGTAGGTCTATCCTTACTTACCACTAGTAACACAGGAATAGCCCGTCTTGGTTTCTGCACACCGCTCGTGCTGTTGGCATGGAGACGAAATACAAGCTCGCGAAGAGAAGCAAAATAAAAACACGGAGGTGGTATTCGTTATTTGGCCTTCATAATTTAGTAGATACGTGTCTTTCATCTCTTATAATAACAAGTATTAGGGGCTGATGAATATCAAGGGCGGATCCAGGAATGTCAGAACAGGGGTGGGAGCAAACTTTTCCAGATATTTCCTTTGTTTTCCCCAAAAATGTGATCACACAATAATTAGTCTTTTGGGGAATATAAAGTATTTTCTCAGGGAAAATTTGACATTCAAGTTGACTAAAGAAATTTTGGACTGAAGACTCATAGCTGATAATGTTGGCTAGGCGCTTGTTTTTCGGGTCGATAGTCCAGGAGTAGCCTATTGGTAGCAGAGACAAACGTGCTAGTCTTGCTGTTTTGATGTCAAACTCGAAAAACAGTTTGGATGGGGAAAAGGGGGGGGGGGGGCATATCTTCTACCAATGAATTAAGACCAATTTAACATTATAAAACAGTTTACAAAAATATAATTGAAGTAGGTTTCTCTAAAGGATTAAAGTTGAATGTAAGGTTTCATTAATACACAATCGAGTAAATATTCTTTTGATCAACATTGTTTCGCACAAGAAATAAGGGTAATATTTTGGGTGTGTGTGGGTGTACGTGCGCTCGTGTTTGATTTCACAGCCCTCATTATTAAGAAGAAAAAGCATCAGTCATATGCATATGCTCTGTGACACAAGAGATTATCTCTGTGGGGAGGTTATTTGCACTGACTTTAGGCGACACAGTAATTCTCAATCTGAATCATCTCACCAAAAACTTTCGCTTATGACTTATGTCTTATACTTACTTGGCTGTGTACACACTCGCTTCTTAGCAAACCCGTAGCCGGGAAAGGCGCGGGTCAGGTCGTCTTCATATTTAGGCATCAGAGAAGAGTTTTCATCACACGAATCAATGCGTGCAGATTCTCGAATTTCTAAGCCAAATGCAACATGGTGATCTGTATATCGGAAGAATAATGAAAAACTATGAAAATCGAAGGATTGATTTTGATTGATAATCGAATTGCGCTGTTCACAATAAGGAAGAAAGTTTTGTTTTCCTATTTTGAATACATGTGTCTATGATTTGTCTGCTAATTCTTAAATTTTTATGACAGATATATAGGGGAAGTCCGATCAAAGAATAAATTGCTTTCAATAGAAGCAGAAAAATCATACAATTCGATACAAAAAGTTTGAGGAAAATCGAACAATCAATAGGAAAGTTATGAAATTTTAATGACTTGAAAAATAATGAAAAACTATGAAAATCATTCGACAAATTCGTAACCCTGTCATAAGTTTGTGACGTCAATTCTTCACAACTCACCAATCATCTTGTTCATATTAATGATATAAATCTCCCACTTTTTTCTTCAAAATGGGAAAAACGAGTTTTGGATTATGCTGATATTGTATATGATTCAGCAAGCAAGAAAAACACAGACCGTCCATAAATATTAAAAAAACAGGGCTTGTCGTATTCATTTTGAAAGTTATTCCTTTAATCAATCACATTTATAATAATGATATCAATCTTAAATTTAGAATGGAAATCCCTGCAGTCCAGACTTTGTTTGCACTTAAATATGATTGTCTACAAATCTTTGCATAGTTTGGCTCCTTCTTCTTTCTAAGAGGAATCTTTCAAATATTGTGATTACTGATACTGTCTAAGATCTCAAGAAAATGTATTGCTAGATAAGTTTTGAGTTCGCTAGATGTCTTTAATTTTACAGCTAAAAGTAGAATTGCTATATAATATTTGTAATGAAAGTTCACTTTTCATTTATTTTTTCTAGACACCAATGAAGAAAAGTTTTGCCATGTCAATAAAGTTGAATGGTCTGTCCAGCCAGTCACTATATTCTTGATGTTATATGTACTTTTCCATTTTTGATGTATTGTTTTTATAATGTGGGTGTTAATATGAATATCATACCATATCCTTATAGCTTTACCCAGGATATATTGATAGTGAAATATTTGCACATGTATACAAACACTGAAACAGAGTAAATACTTTTCTGTTAAAATCATGACAAAAATATTTTTGGATAAAATATAAAATAAGAATTAATAATTATGAATATGAAATATCATGAAAATAGTCTACATTTTAATTCATGATTTTTTTTTGGTGTAAACTTGCATGCATGAAATAACGAGACACTGATGTGATGATAATACTAATTTTCAATCTGTCAAGTGCAATGCTTTAAAACCAGGCTTTATGTAATATCAAAATATTCAGATTAATTGAAATGTTATCAATGATCCAGAACAATAGGTTTTATGCGTTTAATATTACAATAATATCATACAATACCTGCGATTATCAGTATCAAAAGGAATGCAGGGAATAATTGGAATATGCGAACCTGTGAAAAGAAAATAGTTTTTTGTTGAGCTTAAATGATCACTAGCTATTCATAAAGCAAAGAACGCACTTTGTAAAGATTTAAGACGATTAAAACACACACATTTCTATCTTTGTAATAAATATGTTAGATTTATCCTTTCATATTTCATTCTTTCTCTCTTCATCTCTCTCCCTCCCTCCCTCTCTCTCTCTCTCTCTCTCTCTCTCTCTCTTTCTTTTGCGGACAACCACTCCAAAAATCAGCACCATCTACTCGCTGACTCGTTTAATTATATCTATTTTGCAAGAAAAGGTATGATTATTCTGGGGTTGAAATTCCCTGAATAACTCTCATAATGAAAAAGATCAGTATGAGGTCCCAATGCTCAAGCTATCATCAAAATTTGAATAAAGCAAAATAATGCTGAAAGTACATAATATATGTTACCAATTTTGGACGTCACGTTTGGATAAACCAACTTCAAGGACAAAAGATTGGAATGAAACTTGCAACGATAAGGAGTACGATATTTCACAATGTTATAATGAGAGAACATTCCTAAGTAATATTGGTTGTTTGAATTGTTTGTTATTTTTTATTGCGAATGGGAAATGAGATCGTTAAAAGACATTTGGCGTTGAACAGATTTAAAAAAATGAACAAAATATAAAGGGTATTCTAATAAAAGAAATACATACTTACCATTTGACTTGCTAGTGCATTCATTTCAAATAGATAATTCTCATGTCCATTGACAAATTCAGGCACTTTTTTTTTCACTGTTCCTTCCTCTAGATGCAAGAATGAAAGTGATGAGGCTCAAAGATGTGGGCTCCTTTTCTATCTGCCGAAATTTTTAAAATATCACGGACAACTAGAGCAGTTTCAAACGTGTACGTGTTTACTTCAGCAAATTCACACAATTTTATAAAAGGACTCATAAATATTAGATAGCTCCTCCCCCACACACACTTCTTTTTTTCAGTACGAATTATCATAATATAAAAAAAAGTGTCACGGAGAACTAGAACTTTTTGATGGGTGTACGTGTTTATTTTGGCGAGCTCGCTTTATTGTATAACGCGTTTTCTATCTTTTATACAGTGCGTCCCAGAAAAAACGAAACCGAGAAGTATCGATGTTTTATCATAACGTAATCACAACCATAATTAATGAATGATACATATTTGGAAAGCTTAGAGTCTCCTCTTTCAGTTGATGCTACTCAGATGATGCATATTCCACGCATGAGTGATTAAGAGCAATTTGAAGGAAGGAAACCAAAAAGACATTTGGCAGGCGGTATCTGAATTTCGAAAAAAAATTCACATTTCTAGAAAGTTGAGTTTCTGCCCTTTCATATGACACCTCAATCAGGAAAAATGAGCGAGGAATAACAAAGTTCTGTCTGTTTAAAGTAGCCCTTACATTTTCATAATTTTAACAAACGAATTCGTTTTCACTGGGTGCCTGCCGTAGCAAAAAGCAGATTTGACAAAAGACTTAACTCCGTTTCGTTGACAATCAGCCATGCATGAAGACTCTCGTCTACGGCTGATTGTCAACGAAACGGAGTTAAGTCTTTTGTTAATTTCGTTTATTGATACGGCCCGCAGCCAGTGAAAACGAATTTGTTTAATAAAATTATGGAAATGCAAGCACTACTTTAAACAAACAGAACTTTGTCATTCCTCGCTCATTTTTCCTGATTGAGGTGTCATATGAAAGGGCAGAAACTCAACTTTCTAGAAATGTGAAGTTTTCTTCGAAATTCAGATACCGCCCGCCAAATGTCTTTTTGGTTTCCTTCCTTCAAATTGCTTTTAATCACTCATGCGTTAAATATGCATCATCTGAGTAGCATCACATGAAAGAGGAGACTCTAAGCTTTCCAAATATGTATCATTCATTAATCATAGTTTCGATTAAGTTATGATAGAACATCGATACTTCTCGGTTTCGTTTTTTCTGGGACGCACTGTATAGGAATTACAATTTTTACTGCGCTCGTTCGCTTAAGTGAGTAGTGGGTGGCAAGTGAAGATTAGTAGACAGTTGCAAATGTATGCCTGTTAAAAGAGCAAACTGCGAACAAAATTCTGAACCCAGTTTCTCTATTTTCGATTTAGGGGCCTACTTGTTTTCGTTAGTACAACTCAAATCTTCCAAAAAAGTTGCAAAAAACAGAATTCATGACCCCGACTTGAGGCGCGAATTCGGCGGCTGAAAGAAGAAAAGTCAAGTAATATTATTGACAGGGCTACAAAACATCAAACGGCTCGTTAAATCTAATGAAGAAAACGTGTAAGGTGACACAAGATGTTTTAATCTTTCCGACATGAATGAATAAAATGTGTAATGTTTTACCTGATATATTAAAATAAGAAAAGTTTAGTCATGTTTGGTAATAGCGGGCATTTTATAGCCAACTAATCAGGTTCCTAGTGTAGGAATGGCGTCCATCAGATGGTTTCTATAGGACTACCAAACTACCGTCTGTAATTCAAATCATCATCATAGGTCATTCAGAGTGATCCTCCAGGGAGCAAGTGGTATTGCGTCAAGGTGCAAAAGCCATGCATTTTCTGATTATTATGGCGTCACCGAATTAGCCTAGCAGAAGATTTCTGCAGTAGGACGACCTCGTTAATAATTGATTGAACAGTGTGTTAAATGGCGAAGTTGCCAAACACAATGCATGTTTCTGTAAATGTCACGTTAAACATGTATTGATGTATTAATACGCCTATTAGTTCTGTACTCTTTATTCCCTTTTCACATTTCCTTTTTTTTCCTGGTCTATTCTTCTCTTCCTTTCTTTATATATTTTTTTCTTCATAATTATAAGGGCTGCGTATACTTGACACATCTTCATGCTTAATCCCATTCTCTCTTGTGTTACTATGGAATTCAATTTATTGATGTAATGATGTAAACTTTATATAATTCGGGTAGTTTATAATATAAAAATCTGGAAGCAAACGAATTTGAATTTGAACACTGGCAAAAGTTCTAGAATGGGATTTCCGCATTATAACGTGTGTATTGGCATTTTATAATGTCTACGTAATTACGTCGTTGGGTGGAATGCAGTCATTGACTCGAGGTTTAATGCCGAAAAGCGGGAGGCCCATCGCTTGTACCAATCAATAATGTATGAGTGGTGTGGTATATAAATGCCATTATAATTATCAGGTAAGCTTCCGCACCCCATCAGTTTCAGGTCGGGTCAGAATAACAAGCACATTTTGACTTTATTTCCTATGACTATACATAGCGTCTCGACTCTCGAATATTAAAGCCTACTTTTGTAAATACATGATGTAAGATATTGTTTAAGATTATCAAAATTCAAAATACAAGCTCAATGTACTATATGCCGCGTGCGCATAAAATATACAGTTCCTCAGGTAGACAAAGGAACATCCCTTCCCTGCCATTATGTACAAATGTGTAGAACAGGTGTCACATGCATATTCACCTGTTCTACACATTTTTATATAATAGCAGTGAAGGGATGTTCCTTTGTTGAGGATAGAATGAGGAACTGTATATTTTGTCCTCTTTCTTTGTCCGTGATATTCATAGCGTTACTTCCTGCATGCATGTATATTGTCGAGTACAATCTAAAAGATTTCTAATTGTAGTCAACATGGGCAGTTAAGTACGTTGACACGCATGATCAGTCGGCGTTCGTCGTGTTCTCGTCCACTCAATCTAAAAGTCCGTATTAAAGGTCGGTCCCCAGACGTAAATAATCATACCTGATTGATACACGTCTGTAAAAACCCAATCGCACACATACACACACAAAAAGAATAATATAGAATTTTAAACTTTAATTCAATGAATTATATCAAATTACACTTAAATTCAAGTCTTTGTTAAAATGAATGAATGAAAAGGGGGTTTGACTATTCTGAGAAGAGAAATGTATTCAAGTCTTTCCTGAATTGGTCTGTGATTAAATTTACATTGAAACTACCCTGCATGGCATTTCTAACGTTGCGCACTATAATGGTGAACCAATTACTTTTTTTTTCTTCATCACCCGTACGAGGCATCCCAAATGGGCGGGTCGCGATCCACTCTGAGTGATGTCATCGAGGGATGCACGCATCCAAGCCAGCGAATACGTCTCCTCTAGAACCCGCGCTTTCGATGTTACATCAAAATTATCAGACGGTCAATCAGGATTCGGGATGCTTATGGAACCAAGTTTCTACCGGGCAAAAAAGTATTGGGAGAAGGGATACCATCTTAATGAAAGAGTAGCAAACATATGCAGTGGGTGATTTTCTTCGTTGCGGAGAGAGTTCATTAAGAAAATTGCCAGGAATTTACAATTCATGCGATGGGGAACTATATTTGTTAGGTGAAATACGTGAGGTCATCGAGCGCGAGAACGCACGTTTTCTACTTGACATGTTTTCTAGTTTTCTGAAGCTGATTACTGCTTGACAACTTTATGGGAGACAGAACTGACCAACTGAACTTCTTTGTGTTTTTTTAGCTTCAACATGTGCAGTGTCTTTCAATGCAAATCTGAAGACGAACCGTCGGAATAAAAAGCGGATCAGACATTATTGTTTAGCTTTTTAAGTGATCATAATTCATTCAGAGAAAAATTGTGAAGCACACGAATAATCATGAGCAACAACAATTCCCGGTTTCCATTTTTTCAGCGGCTGAACATACGTATCAATTCCAGCATCGCCAATACCTTCCACGGGGCTCGTGCCGACTCCGTAGCATGGCGTCGCCAGAACTTCGGCCACCAAACCAACCCGATGTACAACCACATCTACCTGGGTGGGATCGGGACCCTGCTGGACCACTACGAGCAAAGGGAGAGCGATGAGGCCTTCCAAAAACTACTGGTCAGGCGGTTCGAGAGGATGTTGTATAACAGAGGTGCTGGGAAGATACTTTCAAAGCAGGAGTATGCAAGGTTCTGGAAGACGCTGAGGAATGCCGATTCCGTAAGTTCTCAAATCATTTTGTCTTTATTTCACTTCATTCATTATTCACATCGTTATTGGGGTAAATTTGTGTTCTCAAAGTCAAGGCTCTACTTAACCTGCACTGTTTCATTATTTTAGTGTTTAATCCGTGTTTGGGGTTTAAAACAAAAAATACTATCACATTTAACCGAGGCTTAATAACCGAGGCTTTAAAAGAAATTATATACCATTACAAAGTAGACTACATCATTCAGATCAACATCCATAATGCACAACCTCTGAAGGTGTAAAATGTAGTTTCATGGGGGTTAAATACTGAAATAAAACTGACGAGATAAATATACCATAAATGATGGTAAATACAATTTCGGCGGGGGGGGGGGGGGGGTGGTACGCAATATTATAGTCAGCCGAGTCATATTTATAATTTGATGACGATTCCTTGCGGGTGCAGGCATCCATCAGATGATTTATGTGGATGATTAAAGTAATGATAGTAATCATCATCATTATGGTCATTTCCAGTAAACCTCCAGAGTGCAAATGGTGTCGGATTAAGTAGCAAAGCCATGTATGTGTTGATTAATTACTATGACGTCTTATGGGCTTTGGAAACAGGACAGATAATATTGAAGTTAAAGATTTTGTTCACTTTCTATGAGGCATAATATCATGAAACATCTTCTGAATAGCAGGATGAATCAAAGAATGTATTTCGATGTTGTAAAAAAAAATTGTGAAAGTTGTATATGAGTTAATGAACTACTGTATAGGATTATTTCAGAGAAAGGGATAATCTGTGTTTTTTTATATTTAAAACAAGCAAAAAATGCCCTATGCGGTGCATGTCGTGGATAAAAACACTTATCGCGTTCCTGTGCCATTACTATTCTCACGAGTGTACTCGAATGGTGCAAGCCTTATCGTCTGACTTGCCTATCAATTAAGACCACTTTTCTACCCTTTAAATGGTCAGCTCTAAGTGCAGTCCAATTAAGAGGCTATACACCGCTGATATCCAAAATGGAGAGACACCGGTGTTTTTGATCGGACACAACCGAGTGAGTTTCCTACTTATCGCGATTACATCAGCTATGCCTTGTTAAACCCTGGACAAGGTTAAAACAAACAGAACCTCTTAGTAATAACTGTTAAGTCATTATTAATGCATTATCCACTGAATTTAGGGGATGTCATGGTCGCTATGATAGTAATGAAGAAAGATAAAGTGCATGAGAGGTGGCAGTGGCGAAATGAGCAAAAACCTGGGGGGGGGGGACAGAAAAAAATCCGCATCATCATCATCATCATCATCATCACCACCACTCTTACACATGTAGGGCCCGCGGAACTTTTTTCAAAGTAGGGGGGGGGGGGCTAAAGTATTTACGATCAGGTAGAGCAAAGTGAAGCGGAAGTTGGCAGGGGTCCAGGGGCAAAGCCCCGGTGGGGGCAAGGGGTGGAGCGCCATGAAGCTCAGGGGTTTTAGGCATTTAATTCCGGTCATATGAGTATTCAGGGCCCGCCTTAGGGTTCCTGGTGGGGTCCCAGGGGCAGAGCCCCTGGAAGCTCGGGGGTTTTAGGCATTTAATTACGGTCAGATGAGCATCTAGGGGCCCGCCTTATAGGGTCTTTGGTGGGGTCCAGGGGGTAGAGCCCCCGGATGCCCAGGGAAAAATCACGCCATTTCAGCAACATTTGTAAATCACTTGTATCGAATAAGAAATAAAGCACGTTTTAATTTTATTCGGGGGGGGGGGAGTTGGGAACCCTAAAAGTACGACAGGGGAGGTTGGTGCAGCAATGCCAAATACTCACAAGGTCATAATTACAAAACTAAAACATATTCCGAAATACACTGCTGTTCATATCTTTTCAGAACTTTTCTGATCAATAAAGACTGATAAAGTTCTGGGAAGATGTTAACGATATTTATCAAAATAAAATCATATTGTCACAATCATTTCATGAAATGAGGTAAGAAAAATTATTCCAACTTCATGGGCAACAGTCTAAGACGATTTTGTTTCTACTTTGTGAAATGTTAATAGCAAGAACGACTGCATTTTGAGGTATCATTTTGTAAAGGAATTAGACGATAAATCATCTTTTGCCATATACAAATATTTTAATGACATCATTTTTTCTCATCCCTCTTTTGCATGTAGATCCACTGAGGACTATAAATTCCAACGGGATAGCACTTATTCCTAATGTCAATTTTTTTTCCCACATACAATCGGGGCAGCCTGGTACCTAGCTAACGGTACATTCTCGTAAAACTAATATATAAGAGACCAATTGATGTGATTCGTCTGTTGCCTGAAGCACCACTGCCAAATATATACCACAATTCGATCCCGATAGAGAAATCCTGTATAATTTTGGACAAATGTTTTCACATCTGGGTTAGATCAATCTCACAAAATGAAAGAAAACTTAGTGGAAACAAGCCAATTCATATGTCGTTTTCAATGATTCACGTATTTTCGTTCATTCAATTTCGTAGCGACGACGATTCATTTGCTGAATACAAATTGAGCTTCTTGATAGAGCTCATTTTCCTTTCCTCCCATCACACAGATGTCTCCTGTCTGTCTCTGTCAATCTCTCTCTCTGGCATGGCATACACTCTTTCTTTTTCACTGCATATCTCTCTCCCCCCCCCCCCTCTCTCTCTCTCTCTCTCTCTCCCTCTCTCCCCCTCTCCCTCTCTCTCTCTCTCTCTCTCCCCTCTCTCTCCCTCTGTCTCTTGTTTTCCAGTATGTACATTATTCTAGTTCACTCTTATTTGTTCTCCTTTTCATCTTTCATATAATTCTGTCTCACTAGTTCCAACTCTCGTTCTCTTACTCTCTCTTTCTTTATCTTTCTCTTAATCATAACCTAACATTTTTACTTTGTCTTATTCGTTCTCAACCAGTTTCTCATCTCTCACTTTCCCTCCCTTTCCCCCCCCCCCTCTCCTCCTCTTCCCCCCCCCCCCCCACTCTCTCTCTCATGATTGTATAAAAGCCCAGATACTCTTCAATATGTAAAATACCTTCTAAAATGTTGTGTTAATTCAAAAAGGTCAAATCTTTACCCTGCTATAGTATTACAAGTAGAGAGCTCTGTAAACACTTTTAAGTTAAGTGAAGAGGTATATACGATTACGTTTAGATCTAGTAAACAGAAGTGAAGTAGCATTCTTTTTACGTTATGGCATCGAATCCTCACTAAATATGTAAATCGAAGACATTTGCCATTAAAAATACATTTATTTAAATTATTTTTGTTAAAAAATCTAATATGTACGAAATATAAAAAGCGGAGTGTCGCCTTATGAAAAAGATTTCAAGCTCGGCGCTTCATTCATAAAAATAAATATCAGATATGGGAAAGCAACATTCATGTTGCAACCGGGGTAATAATCTCCAAGTTTGGAAGCGCTTAGTGATTCTTATAAGCGCTATATAAAAACTGAGTATTATTATTATTATGTTCCTTTAGTATTTCTCACTTTCCTTCCTTATCCTTTCTTCTTTCTCGCGCTTAGAAACATTGTATTAAGCGCATTATAAATGTAATGTATTATTATTATTATTATTATTATTATTATTATCCATGTCGAGTATTACGTCTCAGATTGATTACCCGATCAGTCATCATTTATTCATCAATTCCCTTATTCATGAAGCAAAAGCTATTTATATTGTCATGATTAGCTATAGGCATTGTTAAAAAACAATTTCTTTCTCCCATCCATTATCGACGTCAAATTGATCCCTTATATTTTTGTAAGCTTTGCCGTGCTATAAAATGAGCATCGCATTTCCCTCCGTACACTTACATCATGATTAACATGAAGTTTGGGTGAGTGTTCGACCAATAATTGTGGTCATTTTAACCCACTCAAAGGCAATAGAGATGACATGTTCAAGTAGACCTACCTCTTGAAGAGATGTACTCGCATGCTGCCTGAATTATCCTGGGCAAACTGAAGGTATACATTACATACTATTCGGTTGGTACGATTGTTGATGTGATGGCCTTTAAATCAACAGTAGTTTATCCCTTTAAGCATGATCTATAAAACACAATATACAATTTATTTCTCTTATCGGATATGATATAAGACTCTGTTTCCAAAATGCAGAATGTTATTGTTAATTGGAAAGCAAATGTTTATGCGATACAATGGGTTATTTTTTTTACTTGTGTTTAGTATGAACACGGTAGTGTTTTAATTTTGATGTTTAGAGAGGATTAATCATGGATTAATTCCTCGGAAAATTCGAGTTGCCGTCCTGTTAGATGACGAAGTTTCCTCGAATAGTAGAAAAGCATGTAACCCTTTTACTTGGAGTGTCGCATGTGATTTTGTTGCTGTTCTTTACAGCCTAATTTCTTATCAGCAGTGTGCCTACGGTCCTTTTATGTATACGACTAGACTTGATATCTTTAAAGGTACAGGACGACCTAACAGAAAGTTGGAATATGTAGAAATTGAAGTAAAACAAAGTAAACAATAATGTCATGTACATGTATGTTATTTTGAATGACGAATTACAATACAATGGACACGTGATAGCTTGAAACATTATAACTTAAGATAAAGCCGATAAATATTAGATTCGGTATATGCAGGGATACCTAAGTCATGACGGACTAATCATAACGTTGTCATCTTATAACTAGGTTAGAGCTTGTAACGAATGGTTTGGCGCACTTAAGACATTAATGCTTCGTGTGCATCGTGTATTTCAAGGTATTGTAACAAAATACATCTTCATAATTATGAGTAATTTCGAACACCTTGCAACCTGAAATCCTCAAACATGAGCATGATCAGGTAACCACCCCCTCCATTATCACTTTAAATAAAACCATAAACATAAACGGATATTGACATCAAAGGATATACTACCATGTCTATGTTTACATTTTGAGAAAGTGGTGCGTGTATTTCTTTGTATTTTTGTCAGAAGGTGAGGGAAACGATAAATGAAAACTGACAAGTAAATGTCCAAAGACACGATAAAGTCTCTCATCTCTAACACTAGTTGACAGGAGACTGATCGCGAGTACCTGAGTTTCCATTCGGGAGCACTTATCTAATGCATCGCCTTTCGCCAACACCAAGTTTAGGCCTAACCCATTTATAAAATACGTGAGCGACTCGTGTTGGCAATCTAATACCGACTTTATAGGTTCCGTTGAAGGGAAGTAGCAATTTTAAGAGGCTGTTGTAGCTGATTGCATATTTGATAGACTAGGAAAAGATTAACACAAAACTTAGTAATATCATTGAGACTTGTGATCTGTTTAAGTCAGTTGTCAGAATGTATCTATATTCATGTAAAGAAAAAATAGAATAGCCATATGCATATCTCTATATTTCGACAAATCAAAGTGTCTTCTTCAAAAAGCTAATTAATAATTTTTCTACATTATTTCATATTTTGATTAAAATAAGATTTAATGCCGTTTTCCATCGTCAATGAGTCAGAGCAATCAAAGTATGAAGTTTGACTAACTTGGTTTCACTTGGTTACATCATGACATTTATTCTTTTGTTTTGTGCTTGCCCAACACAGTAGAATTCGCAATATTGTGCCCAACTCAAATCGGGTTGGCCAAATTCTACTCATGTATATCTCTGTAATGAGTACTAAGTTATCTAGCAAGCGGTGAATAAAGAACATATGACTCTCTCAAGAGTAAAACGTAATCTCTTTTCTTCACTCTGAAATTCAATGAACACTCGTGACTGACTGACTTAAGTTTATTCATGCATCCATAACCTTATATAGTTTAGGGAAAATCATATTATACTTATTTACTAGAGAACTATTTTGATTCATATAACAATATTTGTATTTCTCTGTATATCGTTATTTTTTTAATAGACAAAGGCCTCAAGAAAATTTCATTTGCATTTTGCTATCGTGTTTCATATAAAGTTGGAATATTGAATGAAGGACAGTACATTCACATGTACATGACTGTAGAGCGAGGGAGAAAGAGAGAGAGAGGTGTGAGGGGAGGGGGTAGGGGATGAGAGAGAGAGAGAGCGAGAGAGAGAGAAAGAGAGAGAGAGAGAGAGAGAGAGAGAGAAAGAGAGAAATAGAGAGAGTGAAAGAGAGAGAGAGAGAGAGAATCTTCTCTTTGACCTATTTTCAATTTAAGTTTCTAATTAGTGAGGAAATAGGTGATGTTGAAAAGAAGAGCAATTACAATAGCGACATCAAATCATAAATTATCTGTATAAGAAATTTACAACATGGTTCCTTTTTAGTTTGCGTGATTAAATTTATTAATGGAGCAATTTCCGCGTCATGATAGTAAACTTCAACATCATCCACTAAATTGGGTTTTTTTTTTAACGAGGAGCAATATCCGTATGATTGGATGCATAATGGCGGAAGAGATTATGTGAACCAATGAACGAGAACCTGTAAAACTAATCTCATTGTTTATAGTATACAGAATTACCTTTCTAACACTGTCATGCTCATTTCCCTTCACAAACTGAGGAATTGTGTTGTGACCTGTATAGATCCGTAGATCACGAGAAATGGGCATTATCTTATGTAGGGGTCATCATTAAAATAACTGGCAAAATTACACTGGCCTCGCCGCATGATGAATGGGGGGGGGGGGTATTACAATGGTGTCCATACAACAATTATTATATAAACAATTACATTCTTTAAATGTTGACTTACATGTTTACATAGGATTTATGACAAATTTCATAAAAACCTATGGCCAGTAACTATAATCATAAAATTCGGCATGGCATTGCTCCTCGCAAATTCTGTCATCTACACTAATTTAGGATTATTCTGGTGATGTAGTTTTGATGACACTGACGTCCCAACGAGATAATAATTAACTTTCATCACCCACTCATCAACCAGCGGACTCTCTAGGGAGGAAGTCTTTTTATTTATTCATGTTCAAGGCAGTGTAACAAAATTCATCTTCATAATGATGAGTAATGTCGAACACGTTGTGACCTGAAACCCTATAATATTCATAAGGTCAGGTCGAGGGTTAGATGGGGTGGTTTCGAATATTTTTTGTATTTAGCGGTTACTATTACAAGACTATCTTTAAACTAATTTGTAATTGATGAAGTAGTGGTGCATGTCTAAATGTATTATATTTATCGACACATTTAACCGCGATGATTTTATTTCAAAAAAGTAAAAATTTAATCTTGCAAGGATTTGCACGATGTGAAATAAATGCGAGGATCGGTATGGATACATGCATAAGAAGGTTTCTGCTTATAATACGATGACAAAATCAATAGATCTGTTTAAGTTTTAAGATATCGACGAAGGTATACGTTGCGTTAACTTTATCAATGGTGAATTTCAATATCTCTCTGCCAAAAGTGGTAAAATTGAAGCAATTTCAAAAAGAGGAACCATCCTCACTAACATATTATAAGCAGCAGATGTTCACGATTTTGAATATTTTCACAATTTTGTTTTTAACATTTTCAAATGCATATTACAACCATAGAAGAAAACGTTCTAACCAGAATATCACTGTTCAGGAGGGGAATATTTTTCACTTTTTCGAAATAGCCTGAAGGGTCCTCAATTATGAGAATGTCGGGTACACGATCAATTAGTACATTACATCAAGTTTACATTTTGAAATACAAACATCATTTTGAACAATATTGACACATCCCTTGAGTTCCCCATATTATCAAAAAGACCAATTCCATGGGGAGGAGTTTGTCTATTACTTATGCATGAATTCTGTCGCTCTGGTTGCCCACAAATCAGTAGGGAAGGATTTGATATATGAACGATGATTTTTCGTGTGGTCATTTTGTACCAGTCACCGACCTGCACTTTTTGAGCTCTAATTAGAAACTGTATGAAGACGGCTCACTTAAACCTCATTTCACTAAACTTACAGAAAGCCTTTAAATATTTGTAGTAGATCTTCTCAAACCTAAACCAAGATGGAAGAATTCATTTGTTACCAAGCTATATCTAGCACGAGGTGTGCTATTTCTCACTTTGATCCCTTACTATTTTAATTCAAAAAAGCTTGCCTGAGCCCTTTTTTTTCCTAAAATCACTGACGGTCACAGGATTTGATGTTCTGTTCCAAAGGAAACTAAATTGTGAAGAGTTTTATCCAGTGGCTGGAATCCCCTGTTGTAGTCGCTAAGTAAATGGTACATGATTTTTCACCCCGAGCTTTACAAAGGTAATTGTCATTAGGTCTCCCACTGCCCCACCCCACATTTAAACATAACGTATATTGGTGCCGTCAATGCTTTTATGCATACAATCAGGTGATTAAAAGTGCATCTGACTCTCAAAGTGTTCTGTTCTTCTTTTTTTTTTTAAGAATATTGTTTTTATGCCATACATGAAACGTAATCTGTTAAAATACATTGTCAGCGAGGGTTTTGTCATGCAAGCTTCACGGTTTAGGCAATAGCCTATGACAGTGAACTTTTTTGGTAAACCAGCACCGATACATGTAAAGTAACGCAGCGTGCAATTTTACACTCCGATGAGAATTAAGCTATGGTCTATGAGCACAGATCATTTGCTAATTTCGCAATTTCCTATCATCAGAGTAGCCTGCAACTATACAACATAATAAATTGAACTTTGCCGTCTAGGAAAAAATTCAGTATTTAAGTTAGTTTGATGGGTAAAGAGAAGTCAGGGGAGAGAGAATGCTGTTCACCCTTCTTCGTTGTGTCTCAATCACTTATGTTAAGATTCAAGTATAATTTGGTGATGGGGGGGGGGGGGGGGACTTGCGACATACTCTCATTTGAAAAAATAGAAAATAATGTCGGTTAAATCAATATCAATCTTTATTCAATAATTGTGTATAGTTTTGATTGATCGAATTCGATGTGCAAGGTATGAGGATTCCAACTTTTAATTATTTCGTCCTCGGGGTAGACGTATTGGTACGCAATCAAATAATAAAGACCTAACCTCAACCAGTCACTGTCATTTTTATCAACCTTTCAGCTTTAAAAAGTTCACATTTTTGCTATTAAATACACAAACCACATAATCAAACATACTCAATATTCGTTAAGCACTTGAAGTACATTTCATAAGACTAATAAACGCAAGCTGTACCTAGATAACTATTGTAGGCTCTTCCCTTCTCCTCTTCCATCTGTATCACTTTCAACATCGATTGGCGCAAAGATTCGATGTCATTTATCTAGGCTTCCCGCTTTCTGAATATGGTTGGATGTCGTCATTATACACCTTCAGCTTATGCCCTTTAACACTCTCTCTCTCCATCTCTTAGTTTGTCCATGTGTCTGTCTGTCTTCCCTTAATATCTTACCTCCTCTCGTTTTCTTTCTGCTTCCCCATCCAAATTTATTCACAGTACAATCTTATCCCTCTGTCTTGCTCTCCGCCATTCTCTATCTCTTTTTTTTATACACGCAAACCTCCATTTCTTCCTGAACGTTTCTCGTTTCATACATTAACGCATTCCATGTCTTTACACATCTACACATGCTATATGTGTATGTTTCTCTTTCCGTCTGACCGTACTAGATCATGTAGTATTTATCCAACTATCTACCTATTAATCAATTAATCAATCAATCAATTTATACACCAAGCTGTCTATATCATTCAAGCCTTCAACCTGTGAAAGCAGGCATTTCTAATTTTAGGATTTTAGGGGTACAGGCCAAGTATGCAGAAATTGGAAACTTGTGTCGAGAAAGAAAATTGGAATTGCTGATGGCTAGAGCTTAAGGGGCAGACGTGTACTGCATACCAATTTCCCGGGGAGAGATGTATTCATCTTCATTCACGTCTGAGCCAAAATTGTCGTATATCCATTTCGTACTCAGGCTTTGCACGTCTTACTTACTATCAGTTTTTAAAAAGAAAGAATTTGACTATGATTTGTTATAATCATGTTAGTATTATTCACATGCTAAAAGCCCAACAACTTTACCTTTTTGGCGATCGTCTTTGTGCGACATCGAAAATTTCTGTACAGAATTAACCATTTATGGAATTTTTTTATACAATTTAATTAAGATATGCATGTGATGAGGTAAATGTTTTTAGGAATTTTATTTAGAAAGGGGTATTTTTATTTATCTCTATTGGTGATACAATTTCTTTAAAAGTTATGGATTCATCGATTAAAATTTCCTATATTATGCTTGCTCTGAGTTAATTAATTTTTGTGTTTTGCTTATTTGTTTCATTTTTGTGAGCTTCCTCTCGCTGTTGCTTTTGTATTTTCTAAACATGTATAACGAAAAGACTTTTTTGTGTGACTTAAATCATCCTTGGGTATGACAAGAGTAACTCTGCCGTGCTAGTGAATTAGTTAGAGTACTCACTTTATGAATCTTACATTATTGATGTCACTAAGCCCAATAATTTCCAGTCCCTCCAATTTATTCTAGCGCCGGAGTGTATAGTCGCTTCATTATAAGCATGACTAGAGGTTCTTTTTAGGACTTCAATTAAGTTTGTGTTTTTAGCATGTTTTTACAATCGATGATTCACAGGGGTACGGGCACATTTGAAGAAAAAAAGGTTTTGACAATAATCATCTTCTGTATATGTTCATGCCCTTATTATAGGGTAAACTGCCGTCTACATTAATGTATTTTCTGTATTAATTTTGTCAGCAGAAACTTTTTGTATCCGAATGAAATGTGTACAAAATCTTGAATCAACAAGCAATTTGTATCATGAAAGCATGAAATATCGTAGGCCTATACTTAAAAATGTCTTTGAAATTCCCTGTGATGTTTCCTCTCTTTACTCCCTCTTTCTCTCTCTCCCTCTCTCTCTCTCTCTCTGTCACCCTCTCTGTGTCCCTCTACCCGCTACCTATCACACGCATTGCCCCCTTTCTATCTCTCCCCCTCTCTCTCTTTCTCTCTCTCTCTCTCTCTCCCTCTTTCTCTCTCTTTTTCTCTTTATCTCTCCCCTTTCCATTCTATCGCTCTCTTAAATATACATCCACACAAACTACAGCCTATACACCTACTTCCCTCTCCCCCTTTCCCCTCTTCCCCTCTCTCTCTCTCTCTCTCTTTCTTTCTCTCTCTTTCTCTCTCTCTGTGACCCTCTCTCTTTATCTACATAATTATCTATCCTTCCCTCTCTCACCCACTCACTCACAATTTCTCTTCCTTTCTCTGTTTTTTCCTTCATCTCTCACCCCACTCGTTTTCTCTTTTCCACCGTAAATTTTCGGTTTCCATCGTTTACAGCATCATTATTCTTAATTCTCACCGTCGGCTTCTTCTTCATCATCCTTGCAGGTTGACTCGGGTCGGATGCGGGATAAGGATCTCGTTCGGGAAGTCGACCGGTGGTTCGCATCGGAGTTCCAGGACTGCGTTTACGAGGAGCACGAGGTGTGCTGGGACGTCAGACAACGGGGCGAGGTCGGGGAAAACATTTTCCATCTCTGCTATCTCAACAATACTGAGGTCCACCAAGCCATTGCTGAACATCTACTCACCCTCTACCCTAAGCTCGCTCTTGATATCTATGAGGGTTTCGAATACTACGGTATCTAAATTTGCCTAAAGTTCATACACTTTAATTCAAACATAGTAGTAGATATGACTAGATCAAATGACCATGACACTGGTATTCAATGGACCTTCAGGCACTTCTAAAAGAATTCATTATTTGATGCTATGGAAATTATAGCAAGGTCGAGTCAAGAATGGTCTATTTTTTCTTCTACTTTTTTGCTTCGTAACAACACCTTCTGACTAACTTAAAACATGTTCATTCTTTGAAATTGTCCGCCTTATTTTGTTTGCATCAGTTATTAATGTTTTAGCTTATAATCGTATAAAAGCTCTTGATACAATCAAATGGAATCGATGCAAGCTCTCGACCGTTTATTCCATCTCGCACTCCCAGCCATGATAAGCGAAATGGGCCCGATATGCGACCTACTTTGATAACATTGAATTTGTCTAGGTCATCAATAAATAATTTTGATCAGGAGGCAGACCCCTAAACCACTTCCATTCCCTCGTTGATGTTTCTCGATGAGTAGTTGAGTACCACATGATTCAAGCCGTTGATAAATCATTATGTTCTCGTATCTGCAAATGACATTATTTGAATCTAATGACACCCTAATAATCTTGTGTCTACATTCTATAAATACAAATGTAATAATGTCATTTGGTAGTAGTAGTAAAGTGTCAAGACATGAAGCAATTTCACTTTCTGATGCTGAAGAGCATTACACTGATGACGTGGAGTGTCTGTTGGTCTGTTGGTAGGGGTCCTGCAAGAACCTTGACTTGTGCATTGGGCTATTCATACACATTTATAATCTGAGGACATTCATTATCCTAATAGATGAGTGCGGGAACAAGATTCCAGCTTCATCATTTTAGAAGACCGATCAAGGAGATATCAAATGATTGCAATTATAGAAACATGAGGCATCTTATGCAAATATTTTTCGCCATGTTACGTAAACAGAGGACGGTTTGATGAAGGGGAGGGGGTTATTTTGATACTATATCCATAACATTTCGGTCTGGTAACTGTGTTATTTTTTATTTCACCACTAGGTGAATCTTGTCTCCACATCGCAATCGTTAACCACGACCTCCATTCTGCAAAGTTGCTGTGTAATTGCGGAGCTAAGCTCAACCAGAGGGCTACTGGCAGGTTCTTCCGACCATCAAAGAACCTAACAGATGGTAGGTAGGCCTATTACTAGTTGTGACTTATTTTTGACTTCATCGACATGTTTTTCTTTTATATCAAACTGCATTTGTGCTCCATTATAGGCCCTAGGCCTGAAAATAGCTAGAAGAATGGCATGCATGGTAATTATTATGATGACGGTTGTGACACTACATGTACTTGTCTGATAGTGATGAGTCTTCGCGTCATAATACCGAATCTAACATTCGTAAATTTAGAAGTTCATTAACTATCTACTTTGAACGTTCTGTTTCATATAGCAGAACTACGTCTTTTATTATTTTGCACCCATAGGTGTGACTGACAAGGATGAAGAAATAGACTGTCGAGGTCAAGCCTACTTCGGGGAGTTCCCCTTGGCCTTTGCCGCCAGCCTAGGTGACAAGGCCATCTATGACTTCCTGATAGAGGAAAGTGTCCGTGTGGATCGAAAACGTGAAATGGCTGTGAGAGGCAGAGTGAACCCCGACGATCAAGACTCGTATGGCAACACTGTCCTGCACATGGTGGTAATCAACAATCAAAAGGTACTCGTAGTTATATCCTAAGAGACCAAAGTATCTATTCCATTACAGAGACGTTGCTTTAAGGATATATCAGACGAAATTCGCCAACAGGTATCCGGAAAATTTCTAAAATACCAACAAAAATGCCTAACAGGTAAAGGCAAACTTAACGATTTAAAGCTTTGTCGACAAAGAACAATCATGGATTGCCGATAGAAATTTAAATGAAAGAGGGTGGGTGCTACTATAAACACACATCAATCCCGATACGACGTGTTATGGAGTACAAACGCATGACATTAATATATCCTTCATCTATCGCCAGAAGTCCATATTCAAAGTATGCTCTTATCCCTATGCCTCTTTCTTCCCTAATTAGTAAAGTTTTCATCCAGCTGACGGCAAAGCTTAGATATCAGGCAACTTTTCGTTGTAAGTCATCTGTTTCACCAGGTCAACAACAATTTCCGCGTAGTGGTGGTGACATTGTGGCCATGGAAAATACATCTATCAAAAAATATATTAAACTCGTATTCGGTTCGTCTCTTCTCATTGTAGGAGATGTTGATACATGTTGTACGTCACAGCATCATGCCAGCAAACATAGCGATCAGAAACAACAACGGTCTGACAGCGCTCGAACTCTCCTTCCGACTAGGTCGATGTGCCCTGTTTGATACCCTCTTGGATCTAGGTAGCCAGAAGCAGTGGACATACGGACCTCTCTCCTACGTGGCGTATCCTCTACCGGGACTTGACTCCATCGGTCCCAATGGACGTCTTGGTGAGTTACGGATTACTAAACTGTCCATAGACCGTATTCCTGTTGTGTGTTCGCCGCCTAACATTGGTTAGGCTGTCATTCTGAACTGTGTAATTCCAATACAGATACACATGGCAATAAATAAAAGAGGGGGACAACATAAAGAGGGAGACTAGATTGGTAATGAAATATGGACAAGTTATATAAACCTGGAAAGGCAAAAAACAGAGGCTGAAATAAAGATTTATGATAGTGAGAATATCAAACGTTTATTTACAGCGTTAACACATTCAGTAGGTGACTGCCCTATATTCATATGCAGCCTTAAAAAACTCTTAGAGTTTGGTCCTGTGTCTCAAATGTTATTTACATGTATGTATTCCGTCTTTTAGAATATTGGTATATAGATGAAGTTAACTGGCAGACTGAAAATGAATGTCACCGGAAAATATAACATTATATAAAAATCCGTTTTACAGAAGCCATCTTTGGTTTTGATATCTCCACCTTCCTCAATGGAGGTAATTTTAGAATTACTCAACAATGGATATAGTAACTGAAAACAAGAAAGAAATTGTTGTAAAACCGATGATTTATCAGCATAATTAGCATTTGAGTACTGGATCATGGGTACAACGATTAAGCGATTAGTTTTGCCTACACGACTAATTAGGCCGCTGACGTCAGCTCATAATTTTAAGTGAAACGTTATGCTGCACACGACCAGTCAATCGCAATTTAACGTGCGATTGGGTTCGTTTCCATCCATCTGAAACGGGCCACTTCAGCAAACACCAAAAAACAACCAATTAATCTAATTGTTTTGGAGACAGAAAAATGATGAAACGGAAGTGTAGGATGTTCTCCCGTACCACACGGCGACGCTTATTAAAAAAAAAATCAATATAGCTAAGCTGTTGTTTCATAATCTATAACAAATGATATGATACATGCACAGTTTAATCTTGATGAGCAATATCAATGATTGCCGTGCGTAATTTATCGGATGAACAGTAAAATTTGTAACCACAATTATTGACCGTAATCATGTACCTAATGAACAGTTCGTATACAAAAAGGTGTACCCAACTTTGGTAGCTCCTAATTAAAAAGGCATAACCAATATGACTTTGGAATTTATTTCATGATAAAGAACAACTTGTTTTCTGTACAATTATACCCTATTCATAATATTTCTGCCACGGGTGACTGAGCACTAGTGTCTTCAAAAGGTTGGTCAAAATCACCTTGTACCAAGTTTGGACCGATTGAGTCTTTGGTCATAATTTAAAAAGTTAAATTATGCCTCGTGCTTCCTTGCTTCATTGTTTAAATTAATACACTGTATCTAGGCTTCCACAGAACCCTGTTCAATTCATATAGGATAACCTGTAATTATTTTGAATAGCCTACTACTTTTTTATGACGCTGCGCCATTTCACACGCTTAAGTAGCATAATGTGTTTATGATTTGATTTGATTTGATTTGTTTTATTGTCCACATATTTGGAAATTCTTTTTTTCACATGGTTACAAGGTACATTGAACAAACTTCGAATTACACATTACTCATTAATTACCGAGTAAGTCATACTAATACTTTAAACTTAATCTTTAAGTTAATATAATCAACACTAACTTTACAAACAATAAACCATACTTTTAAATTTTAACTATATGATCACATGATCTCATTATTAACTGTTCTTTATTTTAAATATTTATATAAAGGTAATATTAATTTAATGTAATAATATACTCTGTATCAAAATACGTTTACGGTATCGCCCCCTCCCATTACCTTAAAAAATCTTCTCATATTTTTACTTAACTATTGAACATGTGGATGGAGTCGGGGACAATATAACTCCTATATAAAATGAAGATCTACCAAAATGTGTTCCTCTCCTCGGTATGCTTTGCATATGTTAAGCTGATTTTCATGGAAATGACCTGACATACCAATAATTAGATTTATAGAGAGGGAGAGAAAGAGAGATATAAAGAAATTAAAAGAGAGGAGGGGGAGGAAGGAGGAGGGGGCTATTTGATTAATATTAAAAACACGACCGCAAATACATGTGGAAAGTTTACGATACCCTATATAGAATGTTCAGATTACATAATATGCCATTGTGACGTTCATGCATTTCCAAACTTGATGCATATACATATAAACTGCCTTATCGCCAAAGTCTTTTGAAAATCTTTGCCATCATGTTCGATTAACATTACTATTTATATTACATGAGCAATGTTCTTATTTTAATAACAGTAAATAAAATAATGCTTGAGGAACAAAAATCCTTTCCTCCTAGATGAGAATTCTGCCCTAATGACCATCGTACGTTTTGGACAGGCACAGCATCTAAAGATGTTGGAGGTACAAGTCGTCCACTTTCTTCTTCAAGAAAAATGGCAGCGTTTTGCTCGAGTAAGTACAAGATGAACATTACTCCCAAAAGTCACACACTCAAGCACATTTTGATTTAATTTCATTGAATCTAATTTGAAGTAATGTATACATACATACTTTTTATTCACATTGTTTCAATGAATCTTTTAATTTTTTTTTCTTCATATTTGTTATAATCATTATGCCTATGTATTGCAAAACAAAATATCCATGTACCATGTGAATGAAGTGTGCTAATGAAATACAAATACAAGAAACACGATTATCTTACAGAAGCACTCCTAACCAGTATTTTACACGTTATGGACATGTGGAATAGAAACTTTAATGTTTAACATTATTTTCCTCTTTCAGGCATACACAAACAAACTTTATATACTGTCATTCTGTGAGAACGTTACATAATAAGGTACCATCCCATCCAAATTTAAGGAAAGGGGGAGTGGTTAATTTTCCGAACACTTTCTCAAGAAGAAATACTCGCGAGGTTTTGACTGTAAATTTTATGTTTAAATACTCATATACAAAAGTCATGTATATAATGCACTGTAAACTTTTCTTACGACCTTTGATATCGTTAATGTTTTTGATATAAATACTGTTCATTCATGTTATCAGAAATACCTTTTGCACAATAGTTATGACTATTACCATCATCATGAAAGTGCTTACGAATCTTTCTGAATCCTTCTGAATGTATAAAGAATCAGGACAAATAGGCCTTATTGATAATTTCTATCTGCCAATCATAATTCAGCTTACATGGTGTACGTACCAGACATTCACAGAATGATATTATAACAAGATATGAAATGTTGCCTTTTCGTCTGTAACTAACTACGTGTTATACTCTTGATAAATCGTCTCCATAGCAACGCCTCATCATGAAGTTCATCATCACCGTTGTGCAGCTAGTAGCGATGTGTATCGTGTCGTTCGCAAGGAAGAGGATAACGCCGGGGGATGAAGATAGAGCACAAGAGAAGAAGTTCTTCAGCGGACAACACTTCAAGGATATAACACTGACTCCTACGGTCATCGTAAGAAAACAAAAATTTATATTTGATAACGGTGTTTTGATTTGTGCATGTTCAGATGCTTTTTTGTGCATAAATGATAATATACTGTATACCCCTAGTTGATAAATATAACGGTGTCATATCTGTCCAATGCAGAAATAAAAACAAACAAACAAACTATTTGCAGACAGCATAATGGTTTCCTACTTGTCTCAATTGGTTAATGTAACAATTTCTAATCGATATCGGCTGATTTGCTTAACAGAACCACATAGTCGTACTAAAGTAGTATGAATGTTTGGATGTAATTTATTCAATGGTTAATGCTAAACTTTATGAGGCATCAAATTGAATCCAGTTCGTTATTTTGACAAAGACGAACTTTATAAAAACATAAAAAAGTACACAGTGCCTAGAATCCAAGGGTACGGATTCGAGAGGTGTAGTATGAAAAGTTCTTTCATATTACCGTATAGTGTGTTAATTACCAGTTCTCGTACTTAATTACTCTATTTTCTCTCCTTGATAATGGATTATACCTTTCTTTCTCACTTGTCGCGAAATTTATCACTTTGAAGCACCATACGGAAAGCTAATTTATGATCTTGTTGATTGGTCATGCTTCGATCCCCATTCCGAGGTGTATACCGTTAATTGTGTTTTTTTCAGCGATCTATTATTATTTAATTGCGGTGTGTTTTTGCTAAAACTCGAAATTATATATACGATCAACCTGTTAAAAGTGCCCAACCTCCCCCTAATAGCCAATAATTGTCTATAATGGTGGCGAATATCGTCTACCGATAACTTTATATTAAGTAGTTTATGTTCTAGAAATTGTCTAGAAAGTCCACCTGGCGAAAGTGAT
This sequence comes from Strongylocentrotus droebachiensis, assembly GCA_035222895.1. Taxonomy (NCBI): domain Eukaryota; kingdom Metazoa; phylum Echinodermata; class Echinoidea; order Camarodonta; family Strongylocentrotidae; genus Strongylocentrotus; species Strongylocentrotus droebachiensis. The sequence continues at coordinate 260,570 of JAVYIG010002141.1, forward strand.
CATTTTTTCCCCCTCTCTCTAAGGTAACCTTATTATTACATCTTCATGTTCGACTAGTTCTATTGACGTTATTCAGTTATTAAATGACTGTGCATATGCATCTCTTGTGTGTTGTTATTGTTAAAACTAGGGCAAGGTATATAGCCGAGGCTGTCGTTATCTTCATCTGTATATTGAGGATGGGGGAATCGGCTATGGAGATCAATTCAAGGCGGTCCTTCAAGAGCTACGCTAAGACACTGGTAAATTCATGAATTTAATTTTCTTTATATTTAGTTTCTTATCTTTTTGCAACCGTTCTGTCATCTAAAGCATGTCAATTCAGGATTTAAAAATAAATATATTCAAATTCAGTAAAAATAAGTAAATAAGTAAATCAGTAAATAATAAAGATTTATAGATTGAGAAAGGGCGTTTGTGATATTACAGGTATATCTATTTCACGTAAAAGTGAGTACATTAGGTGGGTTTCATGAACATTTTCTTCTCTCTTTCTCACTTTTAATCATTAAATTGCTGACTTTTGATTTGTATTAATTTCTCTCTCTAAGCTCTCTTCATCCGTCACTCCATTTTGTTCTATACAGTCGTTTCCATATGTATATCTTCTGTCGTATGAGAAAGTAGCCACTTCAATTTTGCTTTACCCAATAATGATATGTAAATTGCTTTTAATTTTCTGAATTTATAAGCGATTCCTAACTTTACAAATTTGAAAGTTGAAATTAAAAGTAAACTACATCATTTGAGACTCAAGAAATGAAAGCAAGTGGTAGGGTATCATATGTAAAACTTAGAAATTAATGAATATTGATTAACTTCGTAGGGACTGTAACCATTTTTATTGTTTTATGTTTTTATAAAATCATTAAAAAAGTTATTTTGTTTGTGCTTAAATTTCTTTGATTTTACTATGATTGTTCTATCGTTAAATCTTTGAATAAAGAAATAACAAATACTGACTTTGTAAATAAGACTCCTTTGTCTTTGTAAATAAGCTTTTAAGTTTTAATTGGTCACCCTTTCAAGTTATCAGTATTACTATTTTATTTTCATTTTATCATATAATTTTATATTTTTGTATTCATGTTTCATTGAACTTGACTTATAAATCAACTCAACATCAAACAAAAATAAAATTCAATATATTTTCATTGCTAAATACTTTCCATGCACTTTGCTCGTGTAAGCCTACACCTCTAACCATTTGCGTTTTTCTTTCTAGATCGAGCTTCCCGAGAAGGGCTTCATGATCATAGCAACCATTCTCTTTCTCCTCTGCATCCCGTTGAGGTTCCTTGGTTACAAGTGGGAAGAAGATGCTCTTATCATCATTGCAAGTCCCTTGTCGTGGATGTACCTTCTCTACTTCTATAGGTCAGTTCAGTATGTCATTATAATGGTAGTTTGACATTGGCTTCGGGTTTATTTACTAAAAAGTACAGATTCAGGGTTTAAAGGAGCAATTGGGTTTCAGGTTGGGTTTGGGTCAGGACCTCAGGGTTATAGGGTATTATATTCTGGGGTCCTGGGTTAAAGTTAGGAATTCAGTAATAATATATACTCTTTATGCTATGCATATAGGTTTTATAATATTTGCAGTAAAGTATATGCTTTTATGAAGTGTAAGACATTTGGACACAAAGAAGTGATAACAGATGTTTGATAAGAAGAATGTTAACGAACACTTAAATAATGTTCTCTTTACATGCTTACATGAGATAACGCGATAAATTGCGTGACAGATCTCGCCATCTCGCCAACTCGGCCAGAGGTGAAAAAGTTTGTGACGCCATTTTGTTGTTCTATCAGACAGAATGAAACTAAAATAAAATCTTCAAAAGTGAAAAACATTATACAAAGTAGGGAAATGTCATTTATAGAAGCTTTTTTGTTTGTTTGTCTTTAGAGCTAATCAAAGCCTTGGTCCTTTGGTTTGTCATGTTTGGACGAATGTGTCTCGGTGATATCGCCAAGTTTTCCATTCTGTACTCAACCTTCGTATTGATGTTTTGCAGCTGGTAAGCTAGTCTAGTGCATCGTTTTTTTTTTACAAAATACATACAACATTCAAACATATATAATAAATAGTGTAGCATAACTAGCCCAGTAATTTAGTAAGACATAGAGGGCGTTATAGTTAATTGTGAAATATATATGTGGACATCGTGAGATGTCAGTCAGTTTGGTGTTGACCTGTCGTTGCGACAGGTCGATCCGTTACCAGGAACGAGTAAAGTTACTTGAACTGCAGATACTGTGCAAGTGTTGTTTCTTGAGTTCCTGTCAGACATTAAGTGATTGCGGGAGTGAGTAAAATGAGAGCTGTCCACGTTATTTCTTACACGATTTACTTTTGTGAGAGCCCACTGAGAGAGATAATTGATTGTCGAGAGCGTGAACCGGGTTTTGACAGACTGCAAGGCAGAACGCTACCCCGGCAGAGCCCGGTTACGCCACACTGGTGGCAGCGGTTGGGATTGAAGCAACGTGGTTTGTAGCAGCTCGGAACGAACTCCCCCAACAGCGAACCCCGGGAAGTAGATTGGCGCCTACACATACAATGGCACAGCACCTACAGTAGAGAGTTGAGTTCGCCTGTGTGTAGGCGAAGGAAGAGCGGCAGTGATAGGCGCCACGTTGGAGGTATATAGCGCCTATACTATATAGGCGACGGCAGTGATAGGCGCCACGTTGGAGGTATAGCGCCGAGATAGGCTCCGGCAGTGATAGGGCGCCAAAGTTGGAGGTATAGCGCCTATAGGCGTCGGCATATAGCGCCTGACTGGAGTTTTGTATTTTTACAATTTATAATGGCTGCTCAACGAGTGGACTATAGAGGATGAAATGGGGATGCCTGAAATAGAGGTTCAGCATGGAGATGAGGATCTTCGACAGTCTAAGACAGAGATGAGTGTGCCTGTACGTGGAAGGTACAGCGCTTGGAGGAACGCCTGTGTGCAGGCGAAGGCAGAGACAGCGCCTGAGGTTTCGCCTGTTTGTAGGCGAAGGCATGGATTGCGCCTATACAATCATGTAAGGTATAGCGCAGCGGCGTACGCAGGATTTTTTCAAGGGGGGGGTTTTAAAATATTTTGCTCCCGAAAATTTGAAAATCGCGCCGGCCGAAAAGTCGCTCAGTGGGGGGGGGGGGGGGGGGGGGGGGGGGTAAGCGGACACTTTTTTTTTTTTTTTTGGAGGTCAAAAAAATCGCAACGACTCAGCCAGCCGAAAAGTCGCTCAGGTGGGGGGGGGGGGGGGGGGGGGGGGTAAGCGGACACATTTTTTTTTTTTTTTTTGGTCTCGAAATTTCATAATTTGACATTTTTTGGTCGTTGGGGGGGGGGGTAAGGTCACCTTATTTAGGTTAGCCGTGGGTATAATTTTTTTTTTTTTTTTTTTTTATTTTTTTTTAAATAATAACAAAAAAAAAAAAAAAAACAAACAAAAGGGGGGGGGGGGGTTTTAGGTTTTTTTAGGGGGGTTTACATACATAAAAATACCAAAGGGGGGGGGGTTTGAACCCCCAATACCCCCCCCCCCCTGCGTACGCCCCTGGTTATAGCGTCTGTACATAGAATGTTGTGAGTATATCGCCTGTATGTAGTTTTTCCTATATTAGATTTTGGGTCAGAGATTTGCAGTGACAGATGGCTCGGTGGCTGCAAGTGATAGCAGAGTGCGACTTCAAAACCGTGCACCGTTCTGGACGCTCACTTACCAATGGTTTCGTGTGAAGGCGAAGGCAGTGACGAATTGTCCTCAGTGCGTGTAAGCGGAACTTCAAGGAGTCAGCAATCTCTGATAAACAAGTAGCACCGAAAGTGGGAGGTACCCCGAGATAGCTATGCGGAGGCAAGGACAGTTACGATAGAACCCAGCATCAGGAATGAGCAGATGAGCCAAGACTAGGCGCAAGATCCTTCAGCCAAGTACGACATGGAAGCAAAGCAGCGGTCAGGGGACCGGCTGGATTGGTCAGCAATGGCTTCAAAGTCCAGGGTGGAGAAGCCCTTGGAGGAAGTGAGCCAACTGGAAATGAAGCAAGGCGTTCTCGACAGGAAAGGAGAATAGTGACCAAGGCCATAGGTAACTGAATGTTGCCTTATCATCTAAGCTTCGAGATGTCGTTGTGAAGGAATTGCATGGTGGCAAGTAAAGTGGATACCTTGGCATGAACAAGACCAGAGATAAGGTTTGCTTGAGGAGTTGAGGTTCTATTCGATAGGAACGAATGCAGACATCCGCTCGAGTGTACGGCAGTTGAAGGCAGTTCATGTGGACAGGGTCGATCGTAAACCCTACGAAGTGGCACTCTTCAGCCTACGGACTCCTAGTTAGAAGCGAGTGTAAGTCAGCACGAAGGTGGAGCAGGATGCTCCTAGCCAACTTGCTCATGGCAGCTTTAGGAGAGGAAGAGGAGGGTTGACCCCGTCGACAGGGAAGCTTCTAAACTTGTTGAACTGACTGTACCCTGCACTACGAAAGGTTCCTGTCCCAGCCTCCAGGAGAGATCCCGCGTGAACTAGGAAATCCACCAAGACCCAACTTATTTAATCTTGCATAAACTCAAACTAAGCAGCCAGTACTTTGCCATTCCAACTATGTATTTTGTTGTTCATTCATCTTGAATCCTGCATTTCTTTCTACCCTTCACCTGTCTTCAAACTCATGTTTTCATTCGTTCTCCCTCTACTTCTTTTGTTCTTTCACTCTATTCGAGTTCTTATGTTAATTGCACTTTACAAAAGTTGTATGTTGTTTTGTTACTATGCAAATATCTCGTATTTACGATAGTTCAGGGATGCATTGTTTTGTATTTTGTTAGATAGCAGAAGAAAAAGAAGAGGGTTATGTTTTATTTTAAGATGTGTAAGCATATATTTTTCCATGTTTTCAATACTTCTACATGTCTAGTCCTGTACCTTCCGCACCTTTTTCTTTCCTAAACTTTCCCGTTTCTCTCTACTCCTCTTTTGTTCTTTATCTACTATTGTACTTATATATAATTTTTGTGGTTATATCTAAGTGTATCTAAGTGTATCTTGAGGAGTTTTAAGTATTTGTATACTTTTTTCCGAAAGATTTTTCTGAGGCGTTATTATTTTGTTTTGTTAAAGAGTGGTCCGAGGACAGCCCACTTGGGGAGGGGCTGTGTAGCATAACTAGCCCAGTAATTTAGTAAGACATAGAGGGCGTTATAGTTAATTGTGAAATATATATGTGGACATCGTGAGATGTCAGTCAGTTTGGTGTTGACCTGTCGTTGCGACAGGTCGATCCGTTACCAGGAACGAGTAAAGTTACTTGAACTGCAGATACTGTGCAAGTGTTGTTTCTTGAGTTCCTATCAGACATTCAGTGATTGCGGGAGTGAGTAAAATGAGAGCTGTCCACGTTATTTCTTACACGATATACTTTTGTGAGAGCCCACTGAGAGAGATAATTGATTGTCGAGAGCGTGAACCGGGTTTTGACAGACTGCAAGGCAGAACGCTACCCCGGCAGAGCCCGGTTACGCCACAATAGTTTAGTCGGTGCTTCGTTTTTCCGAATATATGTTTTCTAAAACGCTTTAAAAACGCCTGATAATGTATCTATGTTGTACTGAAATTAAAAACATTACAAAGATACGTTCGATATACATGCATATCTGTGTTGTGACAAATCAAAGACAATGGTTATATTTCGCGTGGTATTTATCATTTGCTGATCTCGGTTTAGCATAGTCGTCTAGTAAAGGTGTTTTACAATTATTCTTTTGATTATTTCCGTTTTTTATCGTTGACAGCATTCAACATTGCAGTGGACAGTGACGATAACTTCAAAGACTTCGAGGATTGGTTTGAGTCGATAGCCACAACATTCTGTATGACCTTTGGTAGATATGGAGTAAGTATTTAAGTTGAAGTGAATTATGTCAATATGTCAGGAAAAGGAATACGTCAGGTTTAAATTATTATTCAGCGAAATAATTAGTTTTTGTGATTCCTCTTATAGGAATTGGGTCACAAAAAGATCAGCCAAAGAAGTTCCCAAAATAGAACCATGATTTGATCATCTAAGCGAATATTCGATGTCGTGTCCAGTTTTACAGCCCAACATTCATTAGTCATACATTAGGGGAGACAAGATTATTGGTAAAAATTAATGTTCTTGACTCTCTAACGGGGTGTCCTTGGTCGATCCTTGTTCGGTGCTAGCACTCTTTGACAGGATATTTTAACCACGTCCCTCTCGATCCACGTGTATTAGATTGGTACCTGGTCAATATAAGGTAAAGACACTGACAGAGCCTTCAGGAAGAACATTTTTGATACTGATGAGGCTACCCTGAATAAACAAGACCATATTCTTATGGCAAACTATTATATTTTTACAAAATATCGAGAAAAAATCTTACTTATGACCTTTCTTTTGTTACTTTTTATAACCTCAGGTGGTCAACACGAAGGACCATGCCAAACACCCTGGAATAGCTAGTTTTCTGATGGTCCTGTTTGCAATTCTTGTTCCCATCCTCCTGCTGAACATGTTGATTGCCATGATGGCCAAGACTTACTCCGAGATCATGGCCAGAGCGCTGATGGAGTGGAAGAGGACAAGTGAGTTCCCTTTCCTCTGAACAAGATAGTAATTTAAGAGAGTCGACAAATTTAACTAAGACTTCAATAGCCTTGTGTGTCACATATAAGACTGTGCGAACATTACAATAGCATCTTAAATTATCCGACCATGATTACTGTACATGTTATAGGCAATTTAATAAGGTATTGTACTTGCCCTTTGGTTGAGTTGCTGATGTCAGGATGTAAAGGCATAATTTATCAAAAACATGAGAGATTTTTTTTTAGGACGTCCTACGACAATATATGAAATGAAAGTGGGAGAGGTTTCTGGGTCATTCGCGTTTATAATGTTAAGGTTAGCCTTTAAACCATTATGTTAACAAATACATGATTTACCCTTTTGCAACCATTTTTCTAAGATATATTTTACATTTTCATTTTCAACGAGACATTTCGCTTATTTCGCTAATCATGTAATATCCTTATCTCATCACGACTATAAGTGTTATTAATCGACCTTAAGATAGCATCACATCATATTTCAAAGTATAGACTTATGTTCTCTTATTCTCTCCTATTTTCCCTTATTTCTATTCCTTTTTTGTCTGATTCATTCCAGTGGGCAATGATCGTACTTCAGGCGGAGCGTACAGTAGACCCGAAGCAGCTGGCTCTGTACCAGAAAGCATACTCGGCATCCATTACGTTTGATCACCCACAAGCAACCAGTACAGAGACCAACCGTACCAACTTCTCAAAGAGCCTGGCTCCACCCACCCTCCTAACGGTTTGGTACCGAGCTTCCAGGGCCGATTGATATACGAGAGAGGCGCCGATCGTGGGGTGACACTCGCTCGAGAACAGGAACAGTAAGCGCCATTTCGTCAATAAATTACTAACAGAACTTTACCCTTAAAGCCCCCTCTAAAGTGTTGGGAGCCCCAAATTCGCCAAAAATTTGATGGCAAAAGTGTATATTGTATCATAATGTGAAAGTGAATGTCATGTAAGATACACTTCTGCAAAGATTTCCCACCATAAAAAATGTCTTTGAAGACCGTATATTGCTTTAAAAAAAAAAAATTCTGCTGCACACAGAAACTAAATTTGTCATTCTTTCATCAATATTCGCCTTCAAACGCATGTGTCTTAAATTACAACCTTTTTCACATTATGTTGCCATCAAACTGTTTGGGGCTATATGGCTAGGGAGCATCCCAGCAGACTGACAGATAGGAGATGGTCTTGTGATCCCTAAACAAGTGGTCAGAAGGCCATCTGAGACTGATATGTCGTTCTCGCGAACATTTAGATAACTTTTCAG